>JASTWK010001692.1:0-27405 GCA_030770225.1 Temnothorax unifasciatus | reverse complement strand
TTCGCGCGATGCGACACTTGGATGGCTCCCTGCATGGATTGTAGACAATTTTCTCAGATCATTCACTAGAATAATTTATAACGTATGTTAATACATTATAAGTATATAATAAGTATGGTAAAACTTCAGATTAGGGCGAGCTCACCGATTCAATGACCTTGATATATGTTGTCAAGATCATAATACCGAGTGACCTTCAGAAGGTTTAATTTAGCCGTCGCTCGTTATTCGTTAAAAAGTTATTAACAAAAAAAGTTTAAAAAATATAGCAGTTATTTTAAGTATTGGAAGGCATAAACGACTAATATGTATGTGGAAATAATACATGTATGAACGCTTGTGTCAAGTTTAACAATAGTAGAGCCCCCCGCAGAGGGGCGGAACTTACTACCTCCACACATACACTTTTCGCGCGAGACCAGTTGTTGTTACATGGATTCGTGGCGTGCTTTACGAGCTTGTTTATTGTATATCACCACAAATATTCACACAGATAATCGACTAACTTATCTTGTTTAATACCACCTCTATTATACTTAAACGAGCTCGTAAAGCACGCCACGAACCCATGTGACAACTCGTCTCGCATGGAAAGTAAACTATTTCGACATATTCATTAGTTATTTATGCCTTCCAATACTCAAAATAACTGCTATATTTTTCAAACTTTTTTTGTTAATAACTTTTTAACGAATAACGAGCGACGGATAAAACCTTTTGAAGGTTACATGGGGTCATGACCTTGACAACATATATCAAGGTCATTGAAATCGGTGAGGTCGCCCTTAATCTGAAGTTTTACCGTATATATATACTTATATTTGTATTATCAATAATCCATATAACACATATACTTGTATAAATGATATTAATCATTTATAATATTATTTAGTATACTGAAGTGTAGTAAGAAGGTTCTGCCAGAGAGATCCTGGCATGGGAAAATATACTAACCAGTTTCTTGTTCAAAAAACTGGAAATTCTTGGTAGATAGCATTCTAAATGCCTCTACCCCAGTAAAACAAGTAGGGGAAACGAAGGCAAAACGGCACCTACAGGTACAACGGACGTACCGCTCTCAATATATTTAAATCATTATTAACACCCTTTGATGGTGGCAACTAGCGTTATTAGATAACATGTCTCCCATTATTAGTGGGATGTCTCACATTCGGTCAGTGCGCTCGAAGCTGTCATTCGTCGGCACTGTAATTTAGCAAGGTAAAATTTCGTTTTTGTAGTTTGATCTAAATTTTGCGATTTTCAACTAGCCTTTAGTTTATTTGGGTTTATCGTAATGAGTTTTACTGATGCATTTAATATTGTTTCTTTTGGTTTTAAAGTACAAAAAATTTCAAAAGTAGTACAACATAACTTCAAGTTTAGAGATTGATTTAATCAGTACTCAAAAGGCAAAACGGAACACATATGGTTGTATGTTGTTAACGACATTATGGCTTTGACATTGTTTAAGCGTTATTATTGTTATTTGTTAATTTAGATGGTAAATAACTACAAAAAAAAAAACGAATTGGTAATCTTAGGATGAAAATACGTGAGTCGCGTTTGTTACAAATGTAATGCCTCCTAATATTTTTCTTTCGAATCTGGCCCCATAGAAAATTTTGCGTTTTAATGAATTGTTATTTAAAGCCCCTAGTTGAGTTATGTTGAGTGGTATTGTGATCATTTACGTGAGTATGTCACACGAGCAGTTCGAAGTGGTATGTGTTTCAGATGTGTGTAATAGACAAGGGCGGTGATTGCATTTTTTACCGTGGAAGAAGTGAGTCCTATTGAAATCCATTCGTATTTCAGAAATGATGTTATCATAAACATTTCTAAGACGCAAATAAATTTCAATGCTGCGTTCAGCAGAAAAGCAACTCAACAAGCGATTAGTAATTTTTTAAAATAATTGCGCAAAATTTTCTATGACGCCAGATTCGAAAGAAAAATATTAGAAGGCATTACTTTCGTACCGACCCTCGTAGTATGAAAAATGCTATTGTAAAAGTTGCTACTGTGCAATGGGTCTCACTCAGTACTCTCATAAGGCGTCGACTTTATATATAATGTGCCAAAAACAACTTTAAAAAGAAGACTGACTAAATATAATTCTACCAAAGATATTGACAAAGCCACAGAAAAAAGATGGGTAGGTCCATTATTTTGCCTCCAGGGGTAGTCCGTTTTACCTATGCATGGTTTTACCTTACTATGAAAGTAAAATGGACCAAAAGGAAAATATTAAAAATCATTTAATATCTTTTGTGACAGGAGATTCTGAGCTCAACGTCTCTGCGTTAAAATAAGGCAATACTAACATATCGAACAAACCTCGACGGCTATGCCGGTATCGTTCGACGGCCAATGAGCGTCGGTTTTACCTGTGGCGACTTCCCCCTGCTCTCCCGAACCGCAGGGAGTTGCCAGCGAAAACGGGACCGATCACTCTCCGTCTGAACATCGCGTGAATAAGTCAAATAAGTCGAATATTAACCTTGTATTGTATAAATGGTGTCGGCGAAACAATTTGGAAATACATCTTGATCTCGATCTGTAAAATTCTTCTTTATTCCGTATTCCGGGTCTCTGTTTTTGGTTGATTGAGAAAAAAACACGGAATCAGATCATATTAACGGCCATTTATCATATGCGAAGTCGGTATACTATTCCAAGGAATGGAATCTTATTAAAAAATAATGGAATTGTTATTAAAGGAATGGAATCACAGGTCATATTACCGACCATTAATTATCTGAGAATGATCTTATTTCAAGGAGCAAGCAAGTAAGAATTGACTGATTTGTTTTGTTCATCTGAGACCGTAAGTTGACTAATTTTGATTCTTTCAATTACCTAAGTTAAATAATGGGTCCTTCCAACTTCCCACCCTTGAGTTCCGTTCAATTATAATCACATTTATTTACCGTTACTAATTTTCGTGAAATTAGTTGGCGCCCATCTTTGTCATTAAATATATAAAAGATTAATGTTGTAAATAAAATTTAAATTTTGTGAGCCCTAACGGTCATGGACCCGACCGCGTTAAGTGTTGGCTCTATTCATATTATATAAATTAATTAATAAAAAACTTGTGTAAATTAGCGTAAATTATTAGTAAAAGAATAGCCTGTCTCACTTTTTTATATGTTATTTGATTAAAGTCTGATTAATATAAGGTATATAATAAGGAGAAATAAATACTTATGTTATAATAATTTTATAATAAAGCTTACTGTTTCTGCATAAATTTTTTTTGTTAATGTGCCGTTTTGTCTTTGTTTCCCCTACGTCATATCCACGTCGAATCCACGTAATTTATATTAAGATTTATACGCGAGTTATCCATATGGATGCAACGTTTCTTTCCCAAATCGAAGTGCTTTATCCACGTAATGTCAATGTAAATTTCACGTGGATATTTCCACCGTTCTACAGTGAGGTTATGATTTATCAATCAGGAGACACTATATTGTCTATCACAACATAAATTAAATAGGACGCTTTTAATAAATAATCAATGAAAATTTTAGTGAAACACTGAAATGGAAGAATTTTATTGTGTTTTATTGTGTTTTATTGTGTTACAAAAAGTGTACGCGCGCGTGTGTGCATGTTCAGAATGCTATTATACACTGTTGGAAAATTTGTGTTAAATATAACATAACATAAATTACATGTCCCAAACGGTCCACTCGTTAATTTAACATAATACATGGTAACACCGATACTATGTTAAAATATTTTAACAGAAAGGAAATGTAATTCTGATCGTAATTTGAGGTTAATTATGTGTATAATTAACATAATGTTTATGTTGAAGTTAAGATTGTAAGATAAAATCAACACTCTTTTTCTGTAAATTTTTATTCCTACTTCTAGTATAGAGTAAAATCAATATTCTTTTTCTGTAAATTTTAACACATTTAATAAATACGTTCAAATTGTGTTACTTTAACATATTTTTTAAATTACTTTAATTTGCCGGCGGCGGCGGCCACGCGTTAAAAGCGCGACTTCCAGAGGCTTTCCTAGGCTCAATTTTTAACGAATCTGAACGACTGACCCCCTCATTTTGTAGGTCTCTAATTTTGTCAGTGGCGCCACATTTCTATCTATTAATGGAAACGAGATAAACGCAAAAAACCGCGACAAAATACATTTTTTCCCACTTTCACCGGCTAGAACTCGACAAATATTGATTTTAAGTTAGGGTCTTCACGAAATAAATTGTAGGGCTTTAAAAGAGCTACAAAATGAGGGGTTAGTACATCATGTACGGTCAAAATTCGCCGAGTTATTGCGAAAAAACGAAATTTTTCGTTCCCCCTCCCCCCCCTTAAAAACGCATCGGTCCGATTAACCCGACAACTCAGAAATAATGTTCTTCTACATCCCCCCAACAACCCTAAAAAGGGTTTCACTGATCTCTCTTCACTTCCGAGCAAAAGCCTTTTTTTTTGTCTAATTTGACTGGACTAATTTTACATCTATTTGAGTACATAAAAAATATTTTTAATTTTATTTTTCAAACAAGATGGCGTCGCTGGGGCTAATCCATTGAGGCTTGTTTTTCAGGAACGCCAAATCGGAGTGTAGGATAACTGCAAAGCAGTTGGACTTAGAACAAAAAACCAAAATTTTTTAATTTCTACACAGTGTTTACTAAAGAAATATGTAGGGGTTTTAAAAAATATGGTTTTTTGTGAAAATGGTGAACATTTAAAAAAAGAGTGTCATTTTTTACCTAATAATTTAGTATAAAAATATCCGTAGCAAAGACAATTTTTAATATGTCGCAAAACCCCTACATATTTCTTTATATAATTTAGATAAGAAGCCTGTCAAAATTTTAAGTGAATCGGATGAAAATTGTAGAAGTTATGCTGCACGCCGATTTGAAGAATGTCATTTCGACGAAAAACGAGTTTAAAGTTTTACGTAGGCAAGCATTTACAAGCCGGCGACTTCCTATAATCGGCTGTACAGTCGTAAATTAATATAGGAATTTTACATATTATAATAATTATAACTTTATTTTAAGACTAAATATACATAATTTTATTGTGTTTTATTGTGTTTTATTGTGTTACAAAAAGTGTACGCGCGCGTGTGTGCATGTTTCAGAATGCTATTATACACTGTTGGAAAATTTGTGTTAAATATAACATAACATAAATTACATGTCCCAAACGGTCCACTCGTTAATTTAACATAATACATGGTAACACCGATACTATGTTAAAATATTTTAACAGAAAGGAAATGTAATTCTGATCGTAATTTGAGGTTAATTATGTGTATAATTAACATAATGTTTATGTTGAAGTTAAGATTGTAAGATAAAATCAACACTCTTTTTCTGTAAATTTTTATTCCTACTTCTAGTATAGAGTAAAATCAATATTCTTTTTCTGTAAATTTTAACACATTTAATAAATACGTTCAAATTGTGTTACTTTAACATATTTTTTAAATTACTTTAATTTGCCGGCGGCGGCGGCCACGCGTTAAAAGCGCGACTTCCAGAGGCTTTCCTAGGCTCAATTTTTAACGAATCTGAACGACTGACCCCCTCATTTTGTAGGTCTCTAATTTTGTCAGTGGCGCCACATTTCTATCTATTAATGGAAACGAGATAAACGCAAAAAACCGCGACAAAATACATTTTTTCCCACTTTCACCGGCTAGAACTCGACAAATATTGATTTTAAGTTAGGGTCTTCACGAAATAAATTGTAGGGCTTTAAAAGAGCTACAAAATGAGGGGTTAGTACATCATGTACGGTCAAAATTCGCCGAGTTATTGCGAAAAAACGAAATTTTTCGTTCCCCCTCCCCCCCCTTAAAAACGCATCGGTCCGATTAACCCGACAACTCAGAAATAATGTTCTTCTACATCCCCCCAACAACCCTAAAAAGGGTTTCACTGATCTCTCTTCACTTCCGAGCAAAAGCCTTTTTTTTTGTCTAATTTGACTGGACTAATTTTACATCTATTTGAGTACATAAAAAATATTTTTAATTTTATTTTTCAAACAAGATGGCGTCGCTGGGGCTAATCCATTGAGGCTTGTTTTTCAGGAACGCCAAATCGGAGTGTAGGATAACTGCAAAGCAGTTGGACTTAGAACAAAAAACCAAAAATTTTTAATTTCTACACAGTATTTACTAAAGAAATATGTAGGGGTTATAAAAAATATGGTTTTTTGTAAAAATGGTGAACATTTGAAAAAAGAGTGTTATTTTTAACCTAAAAATTTGGTATAAAAATATCCGTAGCAAAGACAATTTTTAATATATCACAAAGCCCCTACACATTTCTTTAGATAATTTAGATAAGAGCCTGTCAAAATTTTAAGTGAATCGGATGAAAATTGTAGAAGTTATGCTGCACGCCGATTTGAAGAATGTCATTTCGAGAAAAACGAGTTTAAAGTTTTACGTAGCAAGCATATACAGCCGGCGAGCTTCCTTTTAATCGGCTGTACAGTCGTAAATACTTCGAATTTTACATTCTGACAAAAAGAACTTTATTTTTAAGACTATATATATATATATATATATATATATATATATATATATATATATATATATATATATATATATATATATATATATATATAGGTATATATATATAGGTATATATAAGAATGATAAACAAATTACAAAACTGAAAACCTTTAAAAAGAAAATAGACGAACGAGAGATGCATTAAAGGTTATTGTTATATGATCCACATAGGAGATTTCGATTTTTACAGAGTGTTTGAACTATGGTATAAATTCCGCACGCTAAAAATGCCATATATCCTAAACAGGTGGGATATACAAAATATCAAGCTAAACAAAGAATACAAGAGCTATGCACTTGTATTTTGCTGTATTCTATCCTTTACTATTTCTTTACACTTATGTATCATGAAATAACCATTAAACCTTTTACACTCTTTACAGTAATCATTTTATGTAGGTCGTAATATATGATCGCGCTACTTATTACGATGAGAAATCGATTCAACTCACGACGGTTTTGTTAATATTAACAGTAAAGAACTGAAATTACAACACATAATTAATATATAGCATAAAGGTACATAACAGAATAATTGCGAGTAAATACCTTCATTTCTTCTATTTTTTTTTACAGGCAAACGGGACCCCCCCGAAAATTCGTGGAATTTTTATACGTAGATTCTACGTGGATTTTTGTACCGTTCTTGAGCGGTACAAAAATCCACGTAGAATCATGGTCCACTAGTCTGTCCACGTAAATTCTACGTAGATGATCCACGTGAAAAAAAACGTGGATCTTACGTATCTGTTTTACTGGAGTAGTTGGATAACGAGACATAAAAAAAAACATTGCATGTATTATTAAAACGACGCTATTATACGAAGTATAATTACCTTCCAATTCAAAAAAGCTTTTTACGTAAGCCACTAAATCAAGAATCGCAGTATTTTCGCTAAGAGGCAATTAACTTTTAATTTGTTCTTAAAACTAAAAGCTGAAAAGACTTATTCGTGATTCTAATATTGATAATATGATAATTGGTTGTATTTCTTATCAATAATACTTTTCTCCCTGACATTTTATTCTTCTTTTTCGTAGAGTACCAAAGTTCGCGGACGGACTGTAGAGTCAACGGCCAGGTGGGCGCATGCATAATCGCGCGTGACTGCGCAATGGTGTCTAATATTCTACAACGATCGCGGGAGCAGGCCATTGACTATCTGAGGCGCAATCATTGTGGCTTTGAGGGCTCGAATCCGCTGGTGTGCTGCATCGACAACGCGAGCATCGACACCCGTCCGGGCGGCCTTGTGACGAACCCTGGGACTACGCAGGGATGGAACTTGGAACCAACCACTCCGCAGTCTGACGAAAATACTCAGATAGATCTGGCGAATAATCCGCTGCTGCCGAACGACTGCGGCCGCGACTTGTCGCAGAGAATCGTCGGCGGTGAACGCACCGAACTCAGCGAGTTTCCCTGGATGGCGCTATTAGAGTATCAAAAACGTGAGTAAGAGAAAATTATATATTATATAATTATGAATTAAGGATGTTTTGGAGGCACTATCCCAAAAGTATGCAGGAAATATTAAAAACACCGATATTAATTCTCCAGGAATCCAATGACAAGAAAATGTATGTAAACAGATATGGCAAATCTAATAGAATATAAAAGACATAGATTTAGTGACTGTATAAATAACTGTTATTACCATTTTTTTTTTCAAAGAAAATCTCGAGAAAAAAAATTTTTGTAAGTTTCAATTTTTGTTGTTATATTTTTGTGTGTTGATGATCTATACTCCGTTCAACAAGAGATTGAGAGTGGTTCTGCGCATAGGTGGGCAAAGTGGGGAGAGCGTAGCGCGTTCGTATACGGCACGGCAGTGTATGTAATCGCAGACACTTTGTAAAACTCAAAATCTCCTATGTGTTCTTTTTCCTTCTTTTTTTTGGGATCGTATAACAATAATCTTTAATGCATCTATCGCTCTACTATTTTCTTTTAAAAAATTTTTAGTTTTATAATTTGTTTATTATTCTTACATCTTAATAAACTTTTTACACACATTTTATAACTTATTATTATGACATTTTATTGCTTTATTTATAAATATTATTTGTAATATTTTATAAGGCGTATATTCTACCCATGAATATCATATATTCCACCCCTATGGCAAAAATGAAAAGATTTCTAAAAGTTTTTTTGTTAAATACAAGGAATAAATATTTCATATTTCTAATTTTTTTATAGTAGTAGACAATATAAAGTTTTTATTGGTATAATTCATTTGCCTTAAACATAGTAAATAGTACTCGATAAATTGAGTTGTCCTTAGGTGCGGCGTATACACCGGAGTTACCCTATTTGTCCAGCAGGTCCAGGGAAAGTTATGAAAATCGAGATTTATTATCGATTTTTGGAACAGTCATATGAAACATTTTTAAGCTTTATACCTTTGATATCTTTAAAATAAAATCAATTGTATATTTATATGTGTTGAAAGATAAGTAGTAAATGTAAAGAATTTAATTTCTTTGTTTACATAACATACATGTGTGTGTAGAAGTATATAGGTGATTATATGAAAAATGTGCGTTATTTTCCTCTTACAAGCTGAACCCAAGGCCACGAACAAGGACGTGAGGGAATTTTGGTACCATTTGTGTGCATGTGCGTATGCGTGTGCGTGTGCGTGTGCGTGCAGTGCGTATGCGTGTGTGTGTCTTTTCCATTTTTTCTCTTCCTTTCTCATTGTTTTATTCTCTTTTGTGTTGCATGTATGACCAGTTAGGTCATGCAATAGATAAATCTAATTTAGATTTATCAATACGAACATAATAAAAGTATTTGTTGTTCATGCACTTGCAAAGTAGGCCTGCGAGTGATGGATTGCTGTTCTCACATTGCGATTCTTTGGTATTTTGGATTTTGTCGAAATTAACTATCTATTAAAGCTCTCGCAGAATACTTGAATGAATTTTTTATAGACAAAATCTACCAAAGTTCTAACGATAGTGACGAATATGAATAACGCAAAGGAAAATAATACAATAATGAGAAAGGAAGAGAAAAAAATGGAAAGGATACACACCACACGCGCGCGCGCGCGTACGCACGCACCCCCCCCCCCCACACACACACACACAAAATGGGATCAAAATTTCCTCATATCCTTGTTCGTGGTCCTGGTTCAATTAAAAGGAGAATAACGCACATTTTTCATAATCACCTAATGTACCTTTACACATACATGTATGTTACGTAAACAAAAAAATTGAATTCTTTACATTTATTACTTACCTTTCAATACATAAATGTGCAATTGATTTCATCTTAAAAATATATTAAAGGTATAAAGTTTAAAAACGCTTCATATAACTGTTTCCAAAATCCAAAAATTAATAATCTCGATTTTCATAACTTTCCCCGGACCTGACGAACAAATAATTATTATTTTCTGCTTCTTAACATTCTCCTTTCACGGTTGTAATCAGGAAGCCAAAGCACCGCGAAAGCATCAAATATAATCAGAGTCAATTACATTCTTAAAAGTTTACATACACGTTTACATACATGTATCTTTTCAATGGTATTACAGCCAACGGCAGAACGACGGCATGCGGCGGTGTCTTAATTAATAAACGCTACGTCCTCACCGCCGCTCATTGCATCAAGGGCAAGGACCTACCGGTCAACTGGCGCCTGACCAGTGTCCGACTGGGCGAATACGACACAGACGCTGAAAGAGATTGCGTGCCAGATGGTGACGACAGTGTGGTGTGCGCTGATGATCCGGTAACCGTAGGGGTAGAGGAACAGATCGCTCATGAAGAATATCGGCCACTGTCGCGGGATCAACGCTACGACATTGCACTGCTGCGTCTCAGCCGCGACGTAGCATTCACCACCTTCATCAAGCCCATTTGCCTGCCGTCCAGCTCGTCGCTCGGTGGCAAGCTCTATGTGGCTGGCTGGGGCAAGACAGAGACTCGCTCTGCCTCAAACATTAAACTAAAGCTGGCGCTGCCCTTGGCAGATAAGGATCAGTGCGGGCAGACCTACAATAACGCCGGTGTCCAACTCGGCTATGGGCAAATCTGTGCGGGTGGCCAGAGAGGCAAAGACTCGTGCCGGGGCGACTCAGGTGGACCTCTGATGGCCGTCGAAAGGATCGCCGATGGTACTGGCAGATGGACCGCTGTGGGCGTTGTATCATTTGGACCATCGCCTTGTGGCATGCAAGGATGGCCTGGTATATACACGAAAGTGACAGACTTTGTTCCCTGGATTGTTAGCAAATTGAGGCCATAAATGGAGATATCTACGAAGAAAATCATCTCCTGACCATTGCTGTGGCGACGAAATGCGGAGTTAAAGTATGTTACATGAATTAATGTATTTCTGTAATCTGACTTGCATTCTGTAGAATTAATTAGCTCTGCAGAGATTCATCTACGTTAAAGTAAGATATTACATATAATTTTGTCAAAGTTTTTTTTATGAAATTAATGAAAAGAATGTGGCAGAAAAAATTTTAAATTGTAGTAAAAAAGTTATATATTGTATCTATAGAGGAATACTGTCACAACTTAAGAATTCACAATTTTCAAGAGGGAGGAAAAGCAAATTTAATTCAATTTTTTTTAATTGTGAGATAACTAACACAATTACAATTACGATATTTTGTTATAATAACTATTTCTTGAAGAGGTCTGTATCCCTATTCTGTAATTCTTAACGATACACTTGTTAAGAGTTAGAATCAGTAGGACCCTCCTGTGATTCACTGTCAATTTGCTTATGACACTATATATTCATCCAGTGACCGCAACATGCAACATAACCGGTTGAAAAGAATAACATGACATTTCTGTCCCATACGGCGGATTTCGCATATATCATACTTGTGACACTATGACATTTAGGTATATAATTTTTTAATAATAATTTAACATTTTATGTATACTTTTTACGTATACTATGGGCTTAACTAAAAATCAAAATTGTTTAAGTTGTGACACTATTTTTCTAATAGTGCAATATGTTAGCGAGATAAAAGATGAGATTGTTATAATATAATAAATATATTTTTCTCTGTTTTCTAAATATACAAAAGACCCATGAACATACTCAATAATACTAAGAAAAGATGTATATGTAATTAAGTGACATTAATAACTTATTCGTTTTATCTGCATTTATAACGACACATTTTATAGCAATACCTACAGATATTTTTAGCTAGCTTTATTCAAACAAAGTGCAATAAATTTAGAACGAAATTCACGATATTGGTTAATAATCAAAAAGTCGATATTCTAAAAAGTTAATATTCTAAAGCTAAAAAATGTTAGCTTGTAAGAACTGTGTAAAACGACAGTTTGTGAAAAAATATTTTTTAAGTTTTTAATAACATTAATAAAGATAAATAAAAATTCCTTCTTAACTATATTGAATTAATAATTATCCTTTTCTTTTTTCGGCGCGTTATTCTTCTCATTCAATTTCTTTTCCATTATCTTAATATTATTTTAATAATATTTTTATATTTGAAATACTTAATGCTTTTGACATTTTGTTATCTTTTTTATAATTACGTTATTTTCCTTGTTCTTATAATGCGAGATTATCTTTATCATCATAATGTAATCAAATCCTTATGATGCCTGTCGCATAAGATTTACACTTCTGGAAACGTATGTGTCATCAATAAATTGAAACATTATTATACAATTAAACAGTGAGAAAATTTTCTTTGTCAGTGGATAAATAACAGTAATGAGGCTTTATTGCCTATAACTGGCAATCTTTATTAATAAGTCACTGTGACTTATTAATAAAGGAGAAACTCTATTTTTATATCAGTGATCGAATTCGTACGACGCGACGCGACGCCCTACACGGAATGAGAAAGGTTCCAGGTTCGAACCCTGGCTGAGGTAATATCTTTCGCAATAAATTTAATAATTTAATTTAATAAAAATGAGATGCTTATATGTAAGTATCAAAGATTAAATCAATTTAGAAACGACCAAAACCCATGGTCGAAAAATTTTGACGATTAATCTGACCAAAACCAATGGTCGAATTGTCACGACATTAGCCAAACGTTGTCGAATATAAAAACATAGTTTTTCGTTTATTAATTTTATTGGCGAAACAAATACATATACTTTCTGTTATTAATAAAGATTGCCAGTTATAGTCAATAAAGCCTCATTACTGTTATTCTTATTATTATACAATACTTCTTATACACATTTTTACCTATTTAATTTAAAGAAATAATACCAATTTCCTGGTATAATTCCACTTTCTTTTGAGGAAAGCGTAGCATAAAATCGCGAATTGTCGGATTGCAAAATTATGTGATTGATGACTATGTCGTTCAATATTCGCATCTTTATTTATTCTCGGAGATATCACTGTGGAATTCGACCTATCGGTGTCGTATTATCACGTCATAGTGGTCTCTACGCATATACGCCAAGCAACTTCAGAAAGCATGATCAAAGACAACTGTTGTAGAAAAAAAATTGCTGAATTAATATTAATATTAATAACTCCTAAAAATTAAAAATGTCCATGTTGTTTTGAGAAAAATTGACAAACTATCGACAATTTCCTCCTCAAGCTTTACACAAGCTAGAGTAATACTCGAGAACTCAGTGGTCAATTAATTGTTGTTAATCATGTGTCAATTAATTATTAACTTGTTGTTTGTACTAAACACCTTACAGTAATAAATATACTTTTTTCGATATCGTGATATTGCGAGGACTTTCCAAACAAATCTCCGCGTTTTGTTGTGACTGGCCATAGATCATGATGATACGTTTGAAAATTTTACTTTGAATAATAAATATATGTAAAGAGATATAATACGCAACGGGCAACTTCCTTGATAACGGTAGATTTGGAGGAAAAATGCTGATATTACATTTTGGACGAAACGTCGTCCCGTTAAATAATCGCTAAGATATTTTGATTCTTTTTGTTATTTTTTAGTTTAACATTTTATTTATTTATTTTAACATTTACAACATTAAAAATTATCTTGCTGAACAATGCTTTTCGTCCTCCTCGGCCTTCTCGTAGTTTCGTCTGAATGGCTACATCTCTCCTCTCTGTGTAGCTGGATCCTGAAGACTCCGTCTGCGTTGATATCTCATAAAGATCTGGTCGAGTTGTCAGCGTCGAATTCTTTCGCTGCTCCGCCTTAAGGTTGATTCACACTATATGGCACGGATCGTCACGTTCCCGCAACGACACGTATCGGCACGACAAATTTTACGTATATTCAGATTGCTTCGGCAATCGACCGTCAGTTTTATAACAACCACAAAATGGATGGGTCATCTAGCGATGATGAATTGGCTGTTATGGCCTTACTTTTAGACGAAGATGAAGGCAAAGTGAAAAAATGAAGAAAAAGAATCGAAAATGGATACATCCTATATTAAAACAAAGAAAACTTGAAGGAGAGCATTGGACATTATTTAAAAATTTATTAAAATATGAAGACATACCAATATTTTAGAATGCCGCAATGCAAGTTTTTTGAATTGTTAAAATTAATTGAGCTTATTTTTAATTAATTTTTCCTGGTCCATCTTGTTAATTGCGTCCGTTCTTCACCGTTATTCAGTTCAGACTTTCCGACTTGCCACCGACAAGTCCCGACACGTTCCGACACGGACCGTCAAAACATTCTTTGCGATAATGCCGGTCAATGTCGATACGTTCCGTTGATGGAACGTGCAGGTCGGTGCCGGTTAGTGTGGACAATCTCGTTAAAACGCATTGTTTAATGTTTTGTCGTGCCGATGCCGGTACGTGTCGTTGCCGGAACGTGACGGTCCTTGCCGTGTGTATAGTGTGAATCAACCTTTAATCGTTTGTGTTGATATTCCTCAGTGCTTCGACTGAATTGCCCGAGTCCCCTCGGAGAACCTACATACTGGCGACAGCGGGGAGGAAATAAAAGGGGAGGAAGGACCCACGGATTCGTCGGCGTTGATTCTCCAGAATCCGGCGTCGACGTCCCAACCTCGAAGGACCTCTTCCTACTCTTTGGAGTTGTGGCTACAGGTATAGGGCGACTAGCGCCGAGAATTGGCGACCCAGTGCCAGGAGTTGCTGAAGAGAACGGGCGACTGGCGCCGGGAGTTGGAGAGCGATTAGCGCTAAGAGTTGGCAACAACCGCGAAATCGAGCGACTAGCGCCGGGAGACGACGAAGGGCGGCTAGCGCCTGGAGTCGGCGGAGCGACGGAGACTGGGCGACCGGCGCCGGGAGCAGGGCGCCTTGCGCCGGCAGACAACGGCTTGGAGCCGTGAGCCAGGCATCCTGCGCCGGAAGCTAGGTGGCTAGCGCCTGGGGCTGCGGCTGGCGCAATCTCCTTCCTCTTGACCGCGAAGATCTGATCAAGAGGAAGAGGGCGAGTCTTGCACCTCTTGGTGATCTATTCCTCGTAAGAACGAGGAGGATCCTTGTTATCAAAAATTCGAGGCGTTTTGTTTCTTTTGGTAAACCTCAGGACAATTCGCCAAATCGCCGAATTTCTTCGAAAACGGTTGCCTTTATATCCTTGATTTATATGACTGAATTTGAAATACGAGTTACGACATCCATCTATGGGCGACTTTTTAAAAAACTTGATTGCTAGGAGACACGAAGTTCTGTCAAACAAATCGGAGTATCTGAGATTTGACAGATTATATCGATCTTTCCAACCTTGTTATCGCGTCATATATATATAGTGCATCGTATTCTGGTGCCACGACTTTCTGGTGGCTGACGATGACTGCCACAACATTGTAACTTTCCTCAATGATGACTAATGGTTGTATGTTTCAACAGGACAACACTCGAATCCTGCGTGAGCTCGATCATGCAATAATGTTATCTTGGGAAACCCCTGGTGATTATAAAAGTCATGAGGTCTATTCTTGATCAATTTTTTCTTGCGAGATTTCTTGGAGTTATCATCTTCCGAACCAGAATAAGCTTTAATTATTCCAATATCCAACCGGCTTTTTCTCTCTCTCTTTCCCTTTTATTTGATCTCTCTTCTCATTCTTGTGAGAAATTCTTGCGACTCCACTTCGTCTTTATTTTAATTTTATTTATAAAATCGACATTAATTTTTTTCTTAGAAAAAAATACTTATTTTGTCATTTTCCTATTTTTATCTTAAATCTTCCTGGTTACTAGGGGTCAGCTTGATCCCAAAAATTTTTCAAAGCAGAATTCCACTATCAACATTTTTTAAGTTATGACTATATTCTTCTATAATAGTGCGATATGTGAGATAAAAGATGAGATTGTCATGTCATCATTATATAATAAATATATTTTTCTCTGTGTTTCCTATATATACGAAAGACATAAACATACTCAATAATACTAAGAAAAGATGTATAGTTAAGTGACATTAATTGTTCATTCGTTTTATCTGCATTTATAATGACATATTTTATACTTTTATAGTAATACCTACAAATATTTTTAGCGAGTTTTATTCAAAATGCAATAAATTTAAAATAAAATTCACGATATTGGCTGATCATTGAGAAGTCAATATCCTAAAGAATATTATCATGTAAGAACAACAGTTTTTTAAAAAATATTTTTCAAGTTTTAATAACACTAATAAAAATAAATGAAAATTCTTTCTTAAATATATTAAATTAATAATTTTTTTCCTCGGCGCTCTATTCTGCTTATTTATTTTTTTTTTCTATTATCTTAATATTATTTTAATAATTTCCTTATATATTTGAAATAATGCTTTTCAGGTTTGTTATCTTTTTTATAGTTATGCGTTATTTTCCTTAGGTATTATTAGCCTTGTTCTTATAATGTGATTATCTTTATCAATGCAATCAAATGCTTGATGCCTGTCACATAAAATATATATTTCTATAGAAATGTACGTGTCATTTATCGATAAATTGGAATATTATATATACAATATTTCTTATACACATTTTTTATCTATCTAATAAAAAGAAATGAACGAATTTCTGATAATTCCACTCTCTTTTGAGTATAACGTAGCATAAAATCGCAAATTGTCGGATTGCAAAATTATGTAATCGATCGATGATTATGTCGTTCGATATCCGCCATTTTTATTTGCTCTCGGAGTTATCAACGCGCGAAGGTCACTGTGGAATTCGACCTATCGCCGTTGTATCATCACACGTTACAGTGGTCTACGCCTCTACGCCAAGCAACTTCAAAAAGCGTATTCAAAGACGACTGTGCTAGAAAATTTAAGAGGGAGAGTAGAAGATTTCTATTCTCGTCTAGAGTACTGTTTTTGGAGGTAATTTTTAGAATAGAACAAATTTAAAACTGTTCGAGTTTTTTTCTGAAATTTTTTACACGTATTTATTGTTGCTTTATGGTTTTGTACGCCCGGGCACAATGGTGCACTTTTGATTGGCGACCAGAGTTGCGGACGTTGTATGTATCTAAAAAAAAAAAAAAAAAAAAAAAAAAAAAAAAAAAAAAAAAACACCAAACATATTCTTCTATAATGTGAGTGTTGCAAGGATTGGTACCAGATTTGGCCAGAGAAGTTTTTTTTACAATATAACGACATGCTAAATGTTAATTGTCAATTTTTCTTACGTTTTTCCTCTTCAGCGAGTTATAAAAATAAGAAAAAAAATTATTTTAACTCAATTCTGGTATCAACCTTCACAATACTCATATATATTAAGAATATGTTTGGTCTTTTTTAAGATACATACAACATCCGCAACACTGGTTGCCAATCAAGGACGCACCATTGTGCCTAAACATACAAAATCTCATGTTAAATATTTTTTTTCAACAAAATTTATTATGTTTTTAAAGCAACATAATAAATATGTGTAAAAAATTTTTGAAAGAAATCTTAAATAGTTTTATATAAATTTATTTTATTTTAAAAATCACCTCCAAAAACAGCATTCTAGACAAAAATACCCCCTTAAAATTTTCATATTATTTTGATAGATAAGTCGACAAACCATCAAAAATTTCCTCCTCAAGCTTTACAAAAAAGTAATTCTCAAAAACTCAGTGGTCAATTAATTATTATTAATCATGTGCCAATTAATCATTAACTCATTGATTGTACTAATCGCCTTACAGTAATAAATGCCTTTTCAATATTACGAAGAACTTCCTAAACGAATCTTCGCATTTTGTTGCGGTCATAGATCATGACGATACGTTTAAAGATTCTGCTGAGTTGAATAACAAGTATGTAAAGAGATACGCAATGGGCAACGTCCTTGGTAACGGTAGTAGGTTTAGAGGAAAGTGTTGATTCTCATATTTTGTCGTAACTTTCCTCATCTGTCAACGATGACAAGCGTCGTCTACAATACACGGAGTAAGCGTGGAGTAAGGAGTAAGAGTAGGCAGGAGTAAGCATTAGTACTGATCTATAACCTTGCTTTAAAGGATATTTAAGCTCTAAGCCGTAAGAAATTGACCAATCACAATGGAATGTGAGGAGAATACTCGATTGTGATTGGTCAATTTCTTACGGCTTAGAGCTTAAATACCCTTTAAAGCAAGGTTGTAGACCAGCACTTATAGCTTGTTGCGTTCTGATTGGCCGAGAGTAAGTGTAAGAATAAGAGTAGGAGTTCAAGAAGTAAGAAATTGACCAATCACAGTTGATTATTCTCCTCATATTCGTCTGTAATTGGTCAATTTCTTACGGCTTAAGGCTTACTACAGCTATTGTAGATCGGGCCTAAGAAATAAACAATAATATAATTAGACTCGTGAAAGTGTCAGAGATTTAATGGCGAATGCGAGTCAGGCGCGGAACGTGGTGCGCAAATAAAACGAAAACATGTATTTAAAAGTGACGAACATTTGAGCTCTTCTTTTGAGCCATCTTCAGCGTTTATTGAGAAACAATAGTATATTGTGCACCAAGGGGCGAAAGTAGCGTTTTTCAGACGAGTGTGAAGTTTGCCGCCCGAGCCGAAGGCGAGTAGCCGAACGCTACTTTCGCCCCTTGGTGCACACGATATTTTTCACAATACCTTTACGGAAAGTTCGACTTCCATGCCTAGAGAGAGGCAAGAGTGGTCAATTTCACGCCAAGGCGGCATAGCGGGCGGAAAGTGACCACTTTCCACCCGCTAAACAGGGAGGAAAGTGGTTACTTTCCGCCCGCTATGCCGCCTTGGCGTGAAATTGACCGCTTTCGCCCCTCTCTACAGGCATGGAAAGTCGAACTTTCCGTGGAGGTGTTGTAAAAAATTAATTTATTTCGCTTACGCCCTTACGCCAGCTTTTTTAAACCGAAAATAGCCCTCTTACGCCTAAGGGTCCGTTCCGTTTCACCCATATGCGCGCATTTTCTATAGTAAACGTTACGTATGCTATAGATAAATGCACGCATATGCGTGAAACGGAACGGACCCTAATAGTTGCACGTTTTAACAGGACAACACTCCTGCCTGAGCTCAATCATGCAGTAATGTTATCTCGGGAAACTCCTGGTGATTATAAAAGTCATGCGTCTATTCTCAATCGATTTTTTCTTGCGAGACTTCTTGGAGTTATCATTTTCCGAACGAGAATAAGCTTTAATTATTCCAATATCTAACCGGTTTTCTCTGGATCTTTCCCTTTTATTTTACTCTCTCATTCCTCATATCTCTTCTCTACGTATATCTTTCAGGAAAAATTCCTGCTACTTTACTTTGCCTTTATTTTAATTTTATTTATAGACGACATTAATTTTCTTTTTAGAAAAAGATTGATTTTATCATTTTTTAAATTTTTATTTTAATAAACAAATATGTTTCTTTAAAAAAATTACGCCGTTAATTAAGATTAATTTAGCAAGAGTAGTAAATATATGTTTATCTAGCTTCCATGATTTCAGAACTGAATTGTGAAATAACATGAAATGATTCTTGAAATTGTTTATAGAGAAACATATGCATGTGCAGTGTCGCCAGTGTTTATTGAGTTTATTGCATAATAGTACAGGGAAATTAAACAAAAAAATGTCAAATCTGCGGAATAATTTATATGTAACTAAATTTTTGCATAGATATTTATTTCGTCGTTAAAAACAATGTGTGAAAAGTCTCCATCAATGTGACCCCTGTTAAAATTTTACAGAGGGTCAAAGGTAAAGAAAAACAGTTTTTCGCGAATATTTCTTTATTCATTAGTCCTACGGCAAAAATAGTTATTACAAAAATTGTAGCTTATAAATTTCTCTATAAAAAATGTTTTATAAGTTTTTTTTGTACAAGCAATACTTTTCACGTAATAAATTTTGTAAGATATGCGCTGCGCGATAAATTTACGAAGCGCGCTGGCAGACATCAAATAAATTGAAGCGTCACACGCGCGTACAAAAAATGTCATATCTTTTGAACGAATCATCGTACAGAAATGATCAAAGAATCGTTTGAAAAGCAAAAACTTTCAGCTTTTTAATGCAATTTAGTTCGTTATTCTATGATAATTTTTGAAAATTCTACGATGGTTTAAACAAATTGTTTACAAATTGCAAAATGAATTTTTTGCCTTTTTTCATAAAATCAGCCACAAGTAGGTTCCAAATTGTTATTTAAAAAAAAAAAAAAAAACGCCAGCAGGATATTACAGTATATACTTCATATACGGTATACAGTATATACTTTGACCCTACCAGAGGAAAAAAATTACAAAAATTTTTTGCTTTAAAATCAAGCTATTGACATTTTTACTAATTTTTAAAATTTTTGATGAAACGTTAAAATTAAAATCGTCATAACTTGGCGACAAATTGCGCTAAAAAATTTGTTAAAAAAGCATTTAAAAGCTTGGAATGTTTACTTTTAGGTCCTACATCGCAATAATTCGCCATTTTCTTGCATTTTTATTTATTTATGTAAAGCGATACGTAAAGCTTATATACGAGTTGTTGCAAAAAATTTTATTTAAGGATGTATGTGTCGTACAGCTAGTCCTTGCTAAAAGTTAACTTTCAATAAAAAAAGACTTGCATGTATGTCAAACAACTCAAAATTTTTTATATGTTAGAAAGGATTACTGTTAACAGTTTGAGTATGATTTTTTGTTATTTAAATAATTAGTATTGTTTAAACTTTTAAACCAGTAAGAGAATTGTGCTGAAATTTTACACAGATATATACTTAGACGTAATAATAGAACAATCTATGAAATTTTTAGATTTTTGTTAATGCTTTGAGATGTTACCCATACATCCTTAAACAAAGGACTATATATTTACTTATAGTAGTTTTGTATAGAAATTTACGTTTCTCAGGGATAATGCACTGTGTTTCATACCACCTCGGAGGTACAGTGCTAAGCGCGTTTTTTTTTAACGTGGTGTCCCTATTATAAGGCCTAATCCACTGTTTTTCTAAGAAAAATAAAACAAATCAATTTCCATGGCAAACATTATTTTGTAAACGTAAAAAAACACAAATTTTGCTATTAAATCTCTGCTTCTTCTTCAATTCCCTCCGTTGGCTCGATATCCATAACATCTAGTGCTGCTCAACAGCATTTGTATCGGGTGTACTATCAAGTAAAAACATGACTTAGGAACGATCTCAATCCTAAACACTGGGGATGGATAAGGAGAAATATTTTTTTGGAGTCGATTTCATCTTTGCTACCACCTGCTCCGGACACTCTGTTAAACTCCATTTTTTTCAACTGCTTGAAAAATTGCGGATTCAACTGTGGCTGTAGAAAAATGGGTTTAAAATGTTCAGCAGTATGAGGACATTGCCATGGCCAGACTTGCCTTAGCGCAGCACCTAATATAATCGAAAAATGCTATGTCAGCTACGAAGACAAATCTCCAGATTTCTTGGCGAAAGCCATAGAAATTGATTTGCTTTATTCTCCTAAAAAAAAAACCAGTGAATTAGACCTAATGAAGACATCACGTAAAAAAAACGCGCTTACTGCACCTCCGAGGTGGTGTGGAAAACAGTGCATTATCTCTGAGAAACGTAAGTTTTTATACAAAACTACTATAAGTAAATACATAATCCTTTGTTTAAACAGGATTTTTTGCGACAACTCGCATATTTACATAAATAAATAAAAATTCAAAAAAATGGCGGATTATTGCGATGTAGGACCTAAAAGTAAACATTCCAAGCTTTCAATTGCTTTTTTAAAAAATTTTCTAACGCAATTTTTCGTCAAGTTATGACGATTTTAATTTTAACGTTTTATCAAAAATTTTAAAAATTACTAAAAATGTCAATAGCTTGATTTTAAAGCAAAAAAATTTTGTAATTTTTCTCTGATAGGGTCAAAGTATGAAGTATATACGGTAATATCCTGCTGGCGTTTTTTTTTTACAATTTAGAACCTACTTGTGGCTGATTTTATGAAAAAAGGCAAAAATGCATGTAACAATTTGTTTAAACCATCGTAGAATTTTCAAAAATTATCATAGAATAACGAACCAAATTGCATTAAAAAGCTGAAAGTTTCTGCTTTTCAACGATTCTTTGATCATTTCTGTACGATGATTCGTTCAAAAGATGACATTTTTTGTGCGCGCGTGTGACGCTTCAATTTATTTGACGTCTGTCAGCGCGCTCCGTATCGCGCAGCGCATATCTTGCAAAATTTATTACGTGAAAAGTATTGCTTGTACAAAAAAACTTATAGAACATTTTTGGTAGAGAATTTTATAAACTACAAATTTTGTAATAACTATTTTTGCCGGGCTACTGAATAAAGAAATATTCGCAAAAAACTGTTTCTCTTTACCTTTGACTCTCTGTAAAATTTTTAACGGGGTTACATCGATGGGGATTTTTCACATATTGTTTTTAACGACGAAATAAAGGTCCATGCAAAAATTTAGCTACATGCGAATTATTCCGCAGAAAAATCCTAATTCCCTGTACTATATACATGCGAATTATTCCGCAGAAAAATCCTAATTTCCCTGTACTATAATTCTTCAAACGCAAATGATAAAGTAAGAGAAATATCTATCTATATATGGAGGGGTAAAAACCACAGTGATGTAAGTCAAATTTTTAAAAATATTTTCTCGTGTGCATAGATGCAATCTGTACAATATATAAATTGCATCTATGCACACGAGGAAATATTTTTAAAAATTTGACTTACACCACTGTGGTTTTTACCCGTCCATATAAACTTTTAAAATGTAATTAATAAAAAGTTAAACAATAAAAGTTTTAAATAAATAAATAAATTAAATAAATTAAAAATCAAATTTTTGAAGAAAACAGGTAACAGAATAATATAATGTACAAAATAAAAATTAGTTCTCTAGATAAAAATCATAAAAATCTTCCAATTGCAGATCAATTTTAAATTTATCGGAGGCGTGAATTCAAAAGAAAAATTTACCCTGTACAGACATATAACATTATTTCTGTGAACCGGATGTACGTAAACAACATCAATATCAACATTCCTGGAACTATTAATTTGCGTCATAACAAATTATTCTCAACGATAAAAATTCGCGCATTTCCGCAAGGCACGAATCGCCAGATTCAGCTTTAATCGGCAACGAATCACGGCAACCGATGGATCATTATCGACGATCGTCCCCACCAAACTGACAGATTTAATAGACCCAGCAAGTGGTGAAGGAGCTTAGTCGATTGGCGACTTACGGGCAGCCGATTAGTACCGGTTTTGGTCTGACCCGTGATACATCTCGGATTGAGTGCGGACTTGTCACGAGAGACCGACGCGAATAGCGAGTGGGATTTATCGCATTCCTCAACGGAATGCGAGCTTTCTGACCGAAGCGCGTTAATCGGTAAGAACCATCGGAGCGAAATAGGAAAATCCCCGGCTCGCACTGATCCAGAGAGAGAGAGAGAGAGTGAGAGAGAGAGAGAGAGAGAGAAGAGAGGGAAAGAAGAATAGCCAGAAAGTAACTTCGAGATTGATTGGCGAAGAGTTGTATGCTGATACCACAAATAAACATGATGTTTATCGGGACGCTCGTCCTTTTCTTCGCTCTATCAACAATCGATGCACGTGAGTGGTTTTATTAGACGTCAATTCTAACGTCAGTTTTTCGTTGCATGAACATTTGAAAAAGACGTCAGTTCTAACAGCAAATCCTTGCTTGATCAAATTTTTAAAAATTTATGCTTTTATTTTAAATCGTAAGAATTACATTTGACACAATTAATTTACATATTAAAAATTTAATGCATTCATAAGACTTTTGTCATACATTTGTATTTATATCGAGATGCTTTTCCAGATGAATGTTCCATTTGAGATAATCCAAATTATTTCTACATATGTACATTTAAAAATTGGTCATGCGATTCATTCTAAACCGAATTCATTCGAATCTAAACTTCGATAAAGTGTGAATTTTGTCCTTAGAAAATTGCTATTTAAAAATATTGATTGAGTAAATCAAACAATGATTTACTGTTACAGAGAATAGGTGCTCGGATGGAAGTGCTGATTGCATTAACATTCGCAATTGTCCAGAGATTATAGCAATTCTGAGAGGTCCAAGACCACTTTCGGCAGAGGCGTTGCGAACTCTTAGAAACTCACAATGTGGCTTCGAGGGCAGTGACCCGAAGGTTTGTTGCAACCAGGTAATTGAACTTGATCTAGACACATTAATTTATTGATAAAAACATTAACTTAGAACTAACTAATTTATTGAAAGCAAATAAAGTAATAAAGTAAAGTTAATTAACGTGTAATATAATCTACAATCTCTAATTCAAGAGAAAGAATTTAATTTAATTTTATTTATAAAGCTAATTTAATTAAAAAGTAAACAGAATAAACTAGAAAGCAAAGAGATATTCTAATTAGGAATTATAACGCTTAAAAAAACACACTTCTTTCGCGACTAAATTATTGTAGCAACTTTGTATTAATGATTTTATACCTCTATTTGTTTCCGATTCATTGCTAGTTTCGTAAATAAGTTTTTGAAATGTCAAAAGATTATTTATTGTCAGATTGATTGGTTCTCATCAAGGATATCGAGATTAATGTGTTTCGGATGACTTTTTATCATTTCCACGTGATATATCACATTATACATATATATATCGCATGCTGTCGTCATTCGTGTACGTCATAAGGATGCGTCGTCGCTGCGAACCGTTTTAATCGTCTTCTGAAATAATGTTGAAACAGGTTTCTGTGACCTCGAGTTTCCGTTTTATCCCGATCTCGTTGTATTAGCAGGACATCGAGTTAGAGCTTTATTATTCGTTGAAATTTAAAATTTGTTAATTTTTTATTATACCGAGCGTAACGATAAAATCAGAGATTTCTTGCAATCAAAGCTGTTTTATTTTAATCTTAAAAATATATATTTTCTGAACAAAGCAATGAAAATATTTCTACGCACAATTTTTAATATCACTTCGTGGACGCGCGTTTGTAATAATTGGATAATTATGCGTAGGGTGCATGTTACTTTTACATTTGTAAAACATAATAAAATTTCCTTATAAATTGTTTGTAATTGTAAGATAGTTGAATTTTTGCTTCTTTATAAAAATTAAATTCAAGTGTTGTTTTTCTATTCTGTCTCATGTTAAATATTACTTTCTGGCAATAGGCAACAACAACGACGACGTCGACAACGACGACGACAGCCCCAGACACTGATCCAGGTCCACCAGATGTAACAAATCACCCGAAACTACGTCTGTTGGATCATGTAGCGTGCGGGCCTATCAACACAAGCAGAAGGTGTCGGCGGCAACAAACTGGAATCGTTCCAGTATCCATGGATGGCGTTAATCGCAGACACACCGGAAGAACCGAATCCGGAATTCCGTTGCGGCCGGCACAGTCAGTCTCTCCTCGCGTTACATCCTCACCGCTGCTCATTGCGTCACGACACTTCCAGCGGGTAAGGAAAACTTATATAGCCGTAAACATAACAAAAATTGGTTTAAATATAAAAAAGGAATCAAGAATAAAGAAATAAAGTTTGAAAAATATTTGAGAAACGTTGTTCTCACGGGAGGTTTATTAATTGTTTCTTGTAATTGGTATAAATTCGTGTAATCCGAATCGTTATTCTCCAGGTCTCAGATTAATAGGCGTCAGAATAGGAGATCACGACATAAACAAGGAACGTGATTGCGAGAGAGATAACAATGGGCAAGAGGTCTTTTGTGCCGAGCAGTATCAGGATTTCGGCGTGGATAGCATCCACTTCCATCCGGATTACACGAGAACGAGGCTGCAAATGACATCGCGCTTATCAGATTGAACGATTCCGTAGACTTCAGACCTCGGAATGCCAAGCCCATTTGTCTGCCCTTTGGTACTGCGGCGATACTAAATCATAAAACGGTGAGAGAATAATCAATATACATTCTTCCAATTTCATTCAATTCTTCCAATTAGGAAGTAATAACGGAAGAAGTAGCCGAGCAGATTTGCGAGAGTTACATTTATTTTATTTCAAAGTATTCAAATCTACTACTACTAATTTGACAATAACTAGCAAAGCAATAATTAAATAACATTTCTCATATATTCCCTCTCTTTCTCTCTCTTAAATTAGAATATTTCGCAACCATGTCTCTTCGATTCTATAATCCATCAAAGTTTTCCAAGAAACATTCTCTAATCGTTTCTAAACAATTTCGTTTTGATATTCAAAGATTTATTTCTCGATTTTTATAAAGATTGATTCACTTCTATTTCGAAATTTCTCTTCTGATTGACAGGCTGTAGTGACCGGCTGGGGCGCGACGGAATTGGGTCCGCGCAGTCAAGACCTCCTGCAGGCGAAATTACCGCTGATGAACAATGACCAGTGTAAAGAAATATATAAACGGACCACGCAGATTTGGTACAAGCAGTTGTGTGCTGGCGGCCAGATGAACGTGGACTCCTGTTTGGGCGACAGCGGTGGACCTCTTCAAGCGGGTGGTATATACAACGGCAGATCAGTGCGCATCATACAATACGGTGTGGTCAGTTACGGACTGAAACAGTGCGGCACCGAGGGCTTCCCCGGAGTCTACACCAAAGTCGCTTATTACATGGACTGGATCCTCAACACGATGACAGATTAAAGTGCGACTGAAACGTTGCGGAACGCAAGTCTTTCACAATACTTCTAATCTACGTGTTTGAGATATAGTGACGCAAACGCGGTAATCGATCGCGAGATGAGAATGAGAACATATAAATTTCGCGAGGCATTCGAGAAACAGATAAAATTGAAATTCGAAATATCGACAGGACAAGTAAAGTTGCAGTGGCAGAAAATGAATATATTTGCAATTCTTGTGGAAATAGGTGATTTAGGCGTCTAGAAAAGTGGATCCACAAGTGAATACCGTTGGTGCGTGTTTGTAATTTATAAAAATAATTATTGCTAACTTTAAAAAGTTATCCTTTTATTAGAATAAAGTATCTTACTGCCGGTACAACTTTATTCCATTAGACGGAGATCTTTCGGGATTGTAACGTAAGTTAAATTTGATTATGCTACTTTATTGCATGTGTAATAAGCATGTAACACGTAACATCTTCGATGAGAAGAAAAAAATGAGAGAGAGATAGAGAGAGAGAGAGAGAGAGAGAGAGAGAGAGAGAAAGAGAGAAACGTACGTTCTGCTTGCTAATGGATATTTGTGGCTAAACCGATGCGTGATTATAATTTATACATTTCATGTTAACATATCATGTTGTTTTTACTCTAATCGATAATATACGATTTTTTTAATAAAAAAAAGATTGTTGTTTGTTCCCTAAGTTCTACAAGACGTTTGTGTCAGTCGCGATAACACTGGACTTCCCGGAATATATCGCAATCGCTTTAATTTCGTATAATTCTTCGATTAACTCAG
>JASTWK010001691.1:0-27474 GCA_030770225.1 Temnothorax unifasciatus | reverse complement strand
GATTTGTTCTCTTATACTAAAGCTCGCAGCTCATTTCTGCAAGCACAGGATTCTTCTTTATTGTATTTCCAAGGGTGTTATATGCTTATTTTATACGTACAAAGTCTAAATTTTTATGTGCAGCAAATGTTGTCACGTCATACGTATAATTTTTTTATTTTTTTTTGTTTTTGATGTAAAATCAACGCTAGCACCTTCCGTTTTTATGCGTACTTTAATTCTGTAAAAACAAAATTCAATTCCGTAAAGCCAATTCAAAGTTTAGTCCTCCAAAAAAAATGTCGGTAATTCTTGCCACTCCAGCATCCCCTTAAAAAGCGCCCATCTCCTACTAAAATCATCTTTACATAATCTTTCTCCTAAATCCCAGACCCTATTTGCAGCGATCCTTTCTTTTCTTTTCAGCTTTTTTATATGACCTACATAATTACTTTCAAGAGACACGGTAGTGTCTCGCGCCAAGTACACGCGGAGCGAGACCAACCGTGACTCTTTTACGCGACGCGACGATTTGCAAGTACTCGAGATGTTGAGATCTCGATAACGAGTGAACGGATCAAGTTCTAAATAGGCTTGATCGATAGCTTGGGGTCGATTTGGGGGGGGTCCGTTCTTTTCATTTTTCCGCTACGTGCCCTACGAGCGGAGATATTGCGAGCAAAAGTCGAAATGTGAAAATTTTATATTAAGATACTTCTTCTCCTCCTAACGCCGATTGTATATATATCACGTGATCAGAGATCAGAGATCACGTGATCAGAGAAAACGTCACTTTCACTTTTTCGCCACTGGCGGTGGCGGTGCTAGTATCGCCAGTTTCGATATTGTGCGCGCATTATTATCGTTCTAGTAGGTAAATTATTATAGGTCGATAGACTTATCGGTCAGGAGGAAGATTTTTATATTTAAGTAAATTAGGTACCGTGTCTCTTGATCAAATAATCTTGATAATAAATAATATTATCATAATATTATTATATATATTATTATTATTATCAACCCAGCGAATAAATCCATCGAGTCGATATACAGGTTACCGACGACGAGGTCCAGATAGTGCGCTCCGTAGTTTTCGGTGTCTAGGTGTATTAATACTTTGAATTCGATGCTACGTGTCTCAGGTTGTCGACGACGAGGTCCAGATAGTGCGCTCCGTAGTTTTCGGTGTCTAGGTGTATTAATACTTTGAATTCGATGTCTACGTGTCCCAGGTTGCCGATGACGACGTCCAGATAATGCGCTCCGTAGTTTTCGGTATCTAGGTGTATTAATACTTTGAATTCGATGTCTACGTGTCTCAGATTGCCGACAACGAGGTCCAGATAGTGCGCTTCGTAGTTTTCGGTGTCTAGGTGTATTAATACTTTGAATTCGATGTCTACGTGTCCCAGGTTGCCGATGACGAGGTCCAGATAGTGCGCTCCGTAGTTTTCGACGTCTAGGTGTATTAATACTTTGAATTTGATGTCTGCGTATCCCAGGTTGCTGATGACGAGGTCCAGATAGTGCGCTCCGTAGTTTTCGACGTCTAGGTGTATTAATACTTTGAATTCGATGTCTACGTGTCCCAGGTTGCCGATGACGAGGTCCAAATAGTGCGCTTCGTAGTTTTCGGTGTCTAGGTGTATTAATACTTTGAATTCGATGTCTACGTGTCCCAGGTTGCCGATGACGACGTCCAGATAATGCGCTCCGTAGTTTTCGGTATCTAGGTGTATTAATACCTTGAATTCAATGTCTACTTGTCCCAGGTTGCCGACAACGAGGTCCAGATAGTGCGCTCCGTAGTTTTCGACGTCTAGGTGTATTAATACTTTGAATTTGATGTCTGCGTATCCCAGGTTGCCGATGACGACGTCCAGATAATGCGCTTCGTAGTTTTTGGTGTCTAGGTGTATTAATACCTTGAATTCGATGTCTACGTGTCCCAGGTTGCCGATGACAACGTCCAGATAGTGCGCTCCGTAGTTTTCGGTGTCTAGGTGTATTAATACCTTGAATTCGATGTCTTGTGTCCCAGGTTGCCGATGATGACGTCCAGATAATGCGCTCCGTAGTTTTCGGTGTCTAGGTGTATTAATACTTTGAATTCGATGTCTACGTGTCCCAGGTTGCCGACGACAAAAAACTATAGCGCGAACTTGACGCGGGACACTACCGTGTTATAGGTTATGTATGTGACTGTGACAGCTGGTGACAGCGCGCTAAACGCACTGTCTGCACTGCGCGCAGTACACACACACGTATACATCGAAACTGGCGATTCTAGCAGCACCGCCAGTGTCGAAAAAGTGAAAAGGACACGATTCCAGCCAATGAAATGATAGCATGGCATGAGTGATGAGTAGACGACGTATCTTAATAAAAAAATTTTCACATTTGGACTTTGCGTCGCAATATCTCCGCTCGTAGGGCACGTAGCGGAATATTATAAGAGCAAAATTTCCGAGAGAAGCAACGTGTTGGAGAGAAGCCACGTGTTGAAGATTACGGTTCATTAAAAAGCTACAAATACTATTGATTTCTTATATTAGAAGATAAGTTATATTAGAAGATAAGTTATAAAGTTAAATCGTTGTATTAACAAAGATTTGTGCGTAAAAATCGAGTTTATGTAAAGAAACATAGATATCAAGGATGATACTACGTCTTAAATTTAAACGAAATTAAGAAAACAAAGGTAAGAAAAAGAGGTAAATTTTATTTTTCAAAAAGGTAAAAAAAGGCGCCAAGTACACGCATGATTACCTCGGAAAAACTAAGTAGTAGTATTATTAATTTTAAATTAATAAAATCCAAGTGGTACTTAATGTGTTTATATTATTAGCATTATTCAAGCTAGATTACGATTATGTCTTGTATCGCAAAATATATACGGCTTATAGAGCTTTACAATCTGTACATACTGTTTGTAAGATATTATTAAAAACTTCAGATTAAGATGCGTAACACTACAAAAAGGCGTGATATCTGTACAAAATTACCTTTTTAAAAAAAAAGGTAAAAAAAGGCGCCAAGTACACGCATAGTAGTGTATATGTATTATGTTTTTACCTCGAAAAAAACAAAGTGGTAGTATTATACCTCCAAATAGCTTTACCCTGTACATGCTGTTTATAAAATGCGTAATACTACAAAAAGGCGTGATATCCGTACAAAATTACCTTTCTTAAAAAAAGGTAAAAAAAGGCGCCAAGTACACGCATAGTAGTGTATATGTTGTTACCTCGAAAAAAAAAGAAAGTGGTAGTATTATACCTCGAAAAACCTAAGTAACAAGTGGTAGACGTAATCTTTGTATCTCGAAAAATCTCGAAAAAATCTAAGCACTAGTATTTTTATTTCCAAAAAATTATAACCGAAGTGATACACATCACAAAATTATGTTACCTTATCAAAAAAGAGTCGCGCTTTAAGTGATTTATTACAATTACAAAAAAGAAATGATATCTCTGTAAATTACAGCGCCAATTACAGAGAGAACATATATATTGCCTCAAAAAATAATTGTTGCACTACTTTGAAAAATCTTTACATTGTGTTAATTAGAAAAAGAATGTATGATAACAATTTTATAAGATTAAAAAATTTTATTTAAATTTAACAAGGGAATACAAGATATTTAAATACAAAGTTTACATGTGTATTTTTTAGTGGTCACAAAGAATTACAGAGGTAACAGTACAAAATAAAAATATTTTATTAAAATATCAAGAGACACGGTAGTGTCTCGCGCCAAGTACACGCGGAGCGAGACCAACCGTGACTCTTTTACGCGACGCGACGATTTGCAAGTACTCGAGATGTTGAGATCTCGATAACGAGTGAACGGATCAAGTTCTAAATAGGCTTGATCGATAGCTTGGGGTCGATTTGGGGGGGGTCCGTTCTTTTCATTTTTCCGCTACGTGCCCTACGAGCGGAGATATTGCGAGCAAAAGTCGAAATGTGAAAATTTTATATTAAGATACTTCTTCTCCTCCTAACGCCGATTGTATATATATCACGTGATCAGAGATCAGAGATCACGTGATCAGAGAAAACGTCACTTTCACTTTTTCGCCACTGGCGGTGGCGGTGCTAGTATCGCCAGTTTCGATATTGTGCGCGCATTATTATCGTTCTAGTAGGTAAATTATTATAGGTCGATAGACTTATCGGTCAGGAGGAAGATTTTTATATTTAAGTAAATTAGGTACCGTGTCTCTTGATCAAATAATCTTGATAATAAATAATATTATCATAATATTATTATATATATTATTATTATTATCAACCCAGCGAATAAATCCATCGAGTCGATATACAGGTTACCGACGACGAGGTCCAGATAGTGCGCTCCGTAGTTTTCGGTGTCTAGGTGTATTAATACTTTGAATTCGATGCTACGTGTCTCAGGTTGTCGACGACGAGGTCCAGATAGTGCGCTCCGTAGTTTTCGGTGTCTAGGTGTATTAATACTTTGAATTCGATGTCTACGTGTCCCAGGTTGCCGATGACGACGTCCAGATAATGCGCTCCGTAGTTTTTCGGTATCTAGGTGTATTAATACTTTGAATTCGATGTCTACGTGTCTCAGATTGCCGACAACGAGGTCCAGATAGTGCGCTTCGTAGTTTTCGGTGTCTAGGTGTATTAATACTTTGAATTCGATGTCTACGTGTCCCAGGTTGCCGATGACGAGGTCCAGATAGTGCGCTCCGTAGTTTTCGACGTCTAGGTGTATTAATACTTTGAATTTGATGTCTGCGTATCCCAGGTTGCTGATGACGAGGTCCAGATAGTGCGCTCCGTAGTTTTCGACGTCTAGGTGTATTAATACTTTGAATTCGATGTCTACGTGTCCCAGGTTGCCGATGACGAGGTCCAAATAGTGCGCTTCGTAGTTTTCGGTGTCTAGGTGTATTAATACTTTGAATTCGATGTCTACGTGTCCCAGGTTGCCGATGACGACGTCCAGATAATGCGCTCCGTAGTTTTCGGTATCTAGGTGTATTAATACCTTGAATTCAATGTCTACTTGTCCCAGGTTGCCGACAACGAGGTCCAGATAGTGCGCTCCGTAGTTTTCGACGTCTAGGTGTATTAATACTTTGAATTTGATGTCTGCGTATCCCAGGTTGCCGATGACGACGTCCAGATAATGCGCTTCGTAGTTTTTGGTGTCTAGGTGTATTAATACCTTGAATTCGATGTCTACGTGTCCCAGGTTGCCGATGACAACGTCCAGATAGTGCGCTCCGTAGTTTTCGGTGTCTAGGTGTATTAATACCTTGAATTCGATGTCTTTGTGTCCCAGGTTGCCGATGATGACGTCCAGATAATGCGCTCCGTAGTTTTCGGTGTCTAGGTGTATTAATACTTTGAATTCGATGTCTACGTGTCCCAGGTTGCCGACGACAAAAAACTATAGCGCGAACTTGACGCGGGACACTACCGTGTTATAGGTTATGTATGTGACTGTGACAGCTGGTGACAGCGCGCTAAACGCACTGTCTGCACTGCGCGCAGTACACACACACGTATACATCGAAACTGGCGATTCTAGCAGCACCGCCAGTGTCGAAAAAGTGAAAAGGACACGATTCCAGCCAATGAAATGATAGCATGGCATGAGTGATGAGTAGACGACGTATCTTAATAAAAAATTTTCACATTTGGACTTTGCGTCGCAATATCTCCGCTCGTAGGGCACGTAGCGGAATATTATAAGAGCAAAATTTCCGAGAGAAGCAACGTGTTGGAGAGAAGCCACGTGTTGAAGATTACGGTTCATTAAAAAGCTACAAATACTATTGATTTCTTATATTAGAAGATAAGTTATATTAGAAGATAAGTTATAAAGTTAAATCGTTGTATTAACAAAGATTTGTGCGTAAAAATCGAGTTTATGTAAAGAAACATAGATATCAAGGATGATACTACGTCTTAAATTTAAACGAAATTAAGAAAACAAAGGTAAGAAAAAGAGGTAAATTTTATTTTTCAAAAAGGTAAAAAAAGGCGCCAAGTACACGCATGATTACCTCGGAAAAACTAAGTAGTAGTATTATTAATTTTAAATTAATAAAATCCAAGTGGTACTTAATGTGTTTATATTATTAGCATTATTCAAGCTAGATTACGATTATGTCTTGTATCGCAAAATATATACGGCTTATAGAGCTTTACAATCTGTACATACTGTTTGTAAGATATTATTAAAAACTTCAGATTAAGATGCGTAACACTACAAAAAGGCGTGATATCTGTACAAAATTACCTTTTTAAAAAAAAAGGTAAAAAAAGGCGCCAAGTACACGCATAGTAGTGTATATGTATTATGTTTTTACCTCGAAAAAAACAAAGTGGTAGTATTATACCTCCAAATAGCTTTACCCTGTACATGCTGTTTATAAAATGCGTAATACTACAAAAAGGCGTGATATCCGTACAAAATTACCTTTCTTAAAAAAAGGTAAAAAAAGGCGCCAAGTACACGCATAGTAGTGTATATGTTGTTACCTCGAAAAAAAAAGAAAGTGGTAGTATTATACCTCGAAAAAACCTAAGTAACAAGTGGTAGACGTAATCTTTGTATCTCGAAAATCTCGAAAAAATCTAAGCACTAGTATTTTTATTTCCAAAAAATTATAACCGAAGTGATACACATCACAAAATTATGTTACCTTATCAAAAAGAGTCGCGCTTTAAGTGATTTATTACAATTACAAAAAAGAAATGATATCTCTGTAAATTACAGCGCCAATTACAGAGAGAACATATATATTGCCTCAAAAAATAATTGTTGCACTACTTTGAAAAATCTTTACATTGTGTTAATTAGAAAAAGAATGTATGATAACAATTTTATAAGATTAAAAAATTTTATTTAAATTTAACAAGGGAATACAAGATATTTAAATACAAAGTTTACATGTGTATTTTTTAGTGGTCACAAAGAATTACAGAGGTAACAGTACAAAATAAAAATATTTTATTAAAATATTTAATCCAACGAGAGAATACAAGGTATTTAAATACAAAGTTTATATATGTTTTTTTCAATAGAATAAAAGATTTAATCACAAAGAATTACAGAGGTAACAGTACAAAATAAAATATTTTATTAAAATACATAAATTTTTCTTGTAAAAAAACTTGGCGCTGCTAGACCTCGAAATTGTAAATAAATAAATAAACTTATCCCGTACTTAATTACAAGCCGTATTATTCGCCGTCGTCACACACACCCATATCACTCGCTCGCACATACACACCACGCTGATAATCATTTACTTTACTTCTGTCGCATTCTTCTCTGAATTATTTTTATTTATTGTCCTTATTTATTTACAATTTCGAGGTCTAGCAGCGCCAAGTTTTTTACAAGAAAAATTTATGTATTTAATAAAATATTTTTATTTTGTACTGTTACCTCTGTAATTCTTTGTGATTAAATCTTTTATTCTATTGAAAAAAACATATATAAACTTTGTATTTAAATACCTTGTATTCTCTCGTTGGATTAAATATTTTAATAAAATATTTTTATTTTGTACTGTTACCTCTGTAATTCTTTGTGACCACTAAAAAATACACATGTAAACTTTGTATTTAAATATCTTGTATTCCCTTGTTAAATTTAAATAAAATTTTTTAATCTTATAAAATTGTTATCATACATTCTTTTTCTAATTAACACAATGTAAAGATTTTTCAAAGTAGTGCAACAATTATTTTTTGAGGCAATATATATGTTCTCTCTGTAATTGGCGCTGTAATTTACAGAGATATCATTTCTTTTTTGTAATTGTAATAAATCACTTAAAGCGCGACTCTTTTTTGATAAGGTAACATAATTTTGTGATGTGTATCACTTCGGTTATAATTTTTTGGAAATAAAAATACTAGTGCTTAGATTTTTTCGAGATTTTTCGAGATACAAAGATTACGTCTACCACTTGTTACTTAGGTTTTTTCGAGGTATAATACTACCACTTTCTTTTTTTTTCGAGGTAACAACATATACACTACTATGCGTGTACTTGGCGCCTTTTTTTACCTTTTTTTAAGAAAGGTAATTTTGTACGGTTCCTATTAAACGTGAAACCCAGATATTTAAATATTTCTATTTCCTCTATTATTTTTTTGCCCCATTTCCATGTCATTCTGCCTTTTTCCCCTTTACTATTAAATACCAACACTTTAGTTTTTTCTGTTTTTAATTCTAGTTTTTTTTAAATCTTTTTAACATGCTCATCATATCTAGTAAAGCCTCTCTATTTTTCGCTACCAAAATCATATCATTTCTAAGTCGTCTACAGACGATTCCGAGTCTCGACATCGAACTCGCGAAACTCATGTTCGACCGTTAGACGCCGTGCCGTCGTAAGCGGTGAGATCCCGACGACGGGCAGAGGCGCCGTACGGCAAACCGGGCTCGTGCGACGACCGGCCCGCGAGGACCGACCGCCTAGTAGTGTGTCACATTATTTTGAGCCTTTCGACTCACGAGACTCCTAGAGATATCATTCGATGTGATATCATCCGCGTATGCTAATGACCACACTCTCACTCCTCCAAGCTCTACTCCTTCTATACCACGCTTTTCTAAAACTTTATCAATGTCCGCATTGTATAAATTGAACAGGGCTGGACTCATCACACAGCCCTGTTTTACACCTTTCTTTGTCTTGAAGCACCTTGTGAACCCATCCCTCGTTCGTATTGTCACCTCGTCTCTTTGTAAATTTCTTTTATCCTGTTTATTAAACTACGATCCTTTCTCTTCCATTATTTTCCATAAAATTTCTCTGTCAACGTTGTCGAATGCTGCCCTTAGATCCACAAATACTGTGAAAATCTTGTCTTTCCTAATTGCCATACCTTTCTCCTTTTCCCTTTACACTATATGGTTCAAGATAAATATTTTATCCATAGACCTTCCCTTTCCTAAAGCCGGTTTGGCTGTTAGGTATCATCCCTTTCATCTCCATCATTTCCTCCAATGTGTTCCTTAGAATTTCCGCATATACCTTGTATGCAGTGCACAGCAGAGAGATCCCTCTATAGTTGTCTGTTCTCTCTTTATCCCCCCTTTTATATAGGGGGACAACTATACTTGTTCGCCATTCGGGCGGCATTTTACCTTCCTTCCAAACGAGCTTCAATCAGTTCTCTTTCGGAATATTATTTTCTTTCCATTCTTTTTTCTTTTTTCGACTGTTTATGTAGTTCCAAATTTTCTTCTCGTCCTTCAGTTTTCTTAATTCCTCTTCTTCCCTCTCTCTCTTCTCCATCCTTTTCTTCTCCAACCACCCCTTCAGGCATTTCTTACCTTCCAAATAGTCTTCCTTACTACCCTTTCCACTTCTCCATCTTCTGTACTTTCTTTTCACCTCTTTCTTCTTTCTGGTACAACTCCTATCCCACCAATCTTTGTGCCCTATTTTCCTTCCCTTCTTCATCTTGATTTCCTTATAAACTAAGGCTCCAAGGATCCAGTTTTTGATTTTCTCCCATTTCTTATCCACCGACTCTATTTCCTGGTCCTCGTTTTCATTCCATGCCTCCGTCCTCTCCCTGTATAATTAATTTCCTTGCGTCTTCGTTCCAACATATGATCTTCTTTGACATATTCTGTTCCTCTTCTTCCTCCTCTGCCCACCCCTCCATTTGTCTCGTATTCTCCTCTTCCTCCAGTAACAAGGTCAGAGGCAAATGATCCGAGTCCACCCTGTCCCCTATTCTAAATTCCACCACTCGCTCTTGCGCACTATCGTTTACAATTGCATAATCAATTACCGAGCACCCTCTCGCACCCACATACGTATATTCCCCATCCAATCCCCCTCTGTGCATCCATTCAAAAAATACCATCTTTTTTCATTTATCATATCCAAAAAACTTCTACCGCCATCTCCTATGACTTTATCTTTACTCTCCTTTTCAAAGTCACACTCCTTGTTTTTACAATCCTAAGTTTCTTATTCTAATATTAAAATCGCCTCCTATAATAATATCCTCTCCTTCGCATCCCTCGCATTGCTCTGTTATTTTCGCCATTATCTCTTCAACATCTTTCTTTGCTCCTACATTATATACTGTAAAAAATTTAGTCCTTTTTCCTCTTTTACTATTCTTGTTCGCGCAATTCTTTCTGTAATCAATACACTTTCATAATTCTCCACTTCCGCCACCCAGTCTTTTCTAATACCTATTAGTAAACCTCCCTTTGCCCTACCCTTCTTCCTTTTCTTTACCGCGTTAATGTTTTTCCAGTTGTGCGTTTCCGGCAGTCTACCCTTAATTCTATCCCATCCCTTTTCCTCTAACCATGTTTCACATAACCCTATAAAATTGAAACCTACTATGTAATTCCAGAAATTTTTGTCCTGCCTCTCAATACCCGCAACATTTAAAAAAATTATCTTTCGCCTATTTTCATTCTTCTGCTGCTTCGCTTTTCCGACCTCCTTTCGTGTGTTGTCCTTTGTTCGCCTGTTGTCCTCTTGAATGCCATAACTTTCTGGTACTCTTCTCCTAACTTGGCAGCCATCTAAAAATTTTCTTTTTCCATTAGCTTATTTTTTACCTCGCTCCATACGTACTTCCTATCTTGCACCTCTAGCTTCTTTTAACCTATTTTCACCCATTTTCCTTTGTTTTCTCTTTCCATGCCCTTTCTTTTATCCGTCTTTGCACTTCTCTGTCCTCAAAGGTCAGGTCGTGATCAATGAAAATTTTCTTACTTCCTAGCTTCTTCTTCTCCTTCATGATGTTATCCTTCGATTCCCAGCAGTCCATTTTAACTATTACTATATCTCTTCCTACCCTGCCTGTTGACCGCATCTTCTTTACTCTCGCTTTTGCCACCGAATTCCCTCTCAAGAAACGTCTCCGCTGTGTCCATTAAGCTCTTGTTTTCCTTTTTATGTAATCCTCTGATCACTAGATTATTTTTCTTTTCCTTCCTTTTCTTCATATTTCTTTCTCTCTTCCTAACCATCTCCGCCACCTTTTCCACAATCTCCTCCATTTTGCCGCCGGTCGCCTCATCCGTTGTGTTTTCACTCCTTCGTTCGATCTTCAATAGTCTCTCTTCTATCTTATCCATCCTTTCCGCTACCTTTTCTTCTTTTTTTCTCCAACCCTGTTCTAAGACGTTCATCCTCTCTCTCATCTCGTCCCTCATGTCCCTCATCTCGTCTCTAATCTCCCTCAAGATTGCTAATAGCGAACCGTCCTCTTCATCCTTCTTTGTTGCTGACAGAACTCCCTCTTCTCTCTTCTCACCTACAGCGCCGACTCCTTCCTTCGATTTGCCAATTCCTGGTGGCGTTCTAACAGTCTTGTTATCTCTCTTGAAAATTTCCTTCGCACGTTGTTCGTTTTCCTCTCTTTTCCTCTTAGCTTTCGCTAACTCGCATGCCGTGCTGTTATCACTCGTCATAAACTCCATTATGCTGACCGATCTCGATCTTTCTCTCATTCTTAGCTCCTCCTTTGTAAGTCTTCCTTTTCCTCTTTTTTCTTTTTTTTGGTGTGGCAAAAATTTCTTTACTCGTTTTCTCACTGCTTGAACTATCCAAAATTGTAGCCGAATTCTCATCTTTATTCCTTATTGCTGCTTTCTCGCTCTCGTCTGCTTCTCCCTCCATTCTGTACGTCCCACGTTCACGCTCACCTTCTAGGCAATCTCCTTAACCGCTGCCTCTATGCCTAGACTGTTCCGTCTAGTGACGCTACCTACTCTATGCGTGACGCAAATCTCGCTTCCTTTTGGAACGCACTACGTTATTTTCCCGCCTTCTCTCACCTAACCTCTCCCCTTCTCTACAACATTTAGCGCTCTTTTCCTTCATAATTAATATTTCCCTGCTACTTCTATTATCCTATCCTAAATTTAAGATCTTCTTCCTACCTTTCTACCGGTTTAACGCCTACCTCGACTCCTGTTTCCCTCTAAACTCTCGCCTAATTTATCCGCAACTCTCACACGCATGCACAACACACTCGCTCCACTAACCAAGTCCCAAATTAGAGTATACTATTGCAACAGCACATTTTTGAAATAAAATTAAGTTAAAAAGTCCTCTGTACCACTTTTTTCTCTGGCAAACAATCATCAAAATATCACAAGCTAAATATATATTGAAAAAGTTACCAAGTTTTTCTTGAATATCTCAAAAAATATTATATAGTATTATAAAGTATTATAAAGTATTATATAGTATTATAAAAGTATTATATATTATATAAAAGTATTATATAGAAAGATGGTACAACAAAAAATAAGGGTTTTCATTTTAAAAATTTGACTTAGGCCTTATTGGGCTCAATACAGGCCCTGGATCCAAAATCCAATAAGATTGTCTATTGGCCCCCTTCAAACTTTTCAACTTTTATCTGAAACACTTTTCCAATAAACCAAGTCGTCAATTGACACTTAACGAAAATTAACACAATAACATTTAAACGACACCCAACGATAAAGAGATCATGGCAACACTGTTTAAATCGACATAAAACATTAAAGGTTAACACCCTGTTAACACCAAACCAACATCCAACAATGAGGATCAATCTCCAACCTACACTAAACATTAAGGCTTAATCCCCAACCTACACTTATCATTGAGAATAAACAATATACACCTATCATTGAGGATTAAACCCACAATTTACCTAAACCTTAATGGTCAACACTCAATCTACACCTAAATTTAAGTGTTGACACTTAACTTTGATGACAAACACTAAACTTACGCCCGAGTATTAACCATCAAAGTTAAGTGTACTTTTTCATAAAAGTATTATGTTAAATTAACACAAAAATTTGACCGTTTTGTAATTTATGTTATATTTAACACAAATTTTCCAACAGCGAAACAAAAAATGTCCTCAACATTTACAAAATATTTTATTAACTAATGTACCTGGAAAATCTATCTTCTTCCTTCCACTCAATCACTTCGCCGATCATACGCCGCTCCACTTTTTTTCTTTAAAAGTTATGTTTATTAGCACCAGAGGTGCACAATTCTTAAATTTATTTGAAAGAAAAACGTATGCGCAAATTCTGCTCTTACAGAAAAATTGCAAATTGATTGGCTAAAAGCCATATACGAGATTTAATTAATCAACTTGCAACTTTTTCTATATAAGAGCAAAATTTGCGCATACGTTTCTCTTTCAAGTGAATTCAAGAAGCGAGCTTCAGACTCTTGAAACAAACATTCTTTTTCTTCTTTCACACTTTTCCAGACACTTTATGTACGCAAAAAATCAGCCTTATAAACGTGATTCCAACTAGCTGATATAATTCCCGTGTAACGTAGCCACTCAAACGTCGTATAATGTATTCGATCGACAGATCAGCGCGATAATGCCGCGCGCGACGCGCAATATTCAATGGGCATTCAGCGATGAGTGGAAAAGCTGTATGTTTATCATATAAATACACCCACACCCACACCCACATCCACACCCACACCCACACCCCACACCCCACACCCCACACCCCACACCCCACACCCCACACCCCACACCCCACACCCACACCCACACCCACACCCACACCCACACCCACACCCACACCCACACCCACACCCACACCCACACCCACACCCATACCCACACCCACACCCATACCCCACACCCACACCCACACCCACACCCACACATGCGCCTTAAGGTAGCAGAAGAGAGAACAAGAGAAAAGTATTTTCACAGACAATGGAGCTAGTCTCATGACGATGAGTCAAGTACAAGAGCGAGATCGCAATGACCGATATGCAAGTGGATTAACCTCGCGAAACGTTCACCCGTTATACTGTTGATTGACATACCCATAAGAACCGACCGCATAACATTCCGTCTTTTTCTAATCCTGCTGTGACTCGATTTTCCAGCTAACGTATATCTTATGTCTTCGCAAAGCGTACCTTTTAAACCCTTTAGGGAGATTAATCACTTCAAGACAACACGTTTTTTTTAGAGCGATTGAAGAGAAAGACAGAGTTTGTAAATGTCGCGAATAACGTCTTGGACGAGTTAGTAGCGTATAGACGTCAAGTCGGGAGGCGAATAGAAGTTAAGCAATAGAGAAAAAAAAGACAGACCAAGATATGCGAGTTAATTCAGTTATGATATATTTTTAAAAATGCTGTATAATTTTAAAAGATTGTAAAATTTTTAAGAAGCAAATAAAAAAGAAAAGTGTAGGGATAATAAAGTGTAGGGATGGATGGGTACGTTCTTTTTTGAGATACTGATTCGATTAAGTTCCAAAACTATTATAGCGAAACGACAAACGTAATGTTTGTGATAATGTTAAGTGACAACGATATTCATGATCGTGTTAAGTAGAAAATTAAGTGACAACGATATTCATGATCACGTTAAGTAGAAAATCTGCAAAATATTTGTTGATATGCGTATCTTTCTTTTTGGTTTTTCGGCAAACAATTCGTATGTACCCATCTGTCGTCAGTGCATAAAGTGATAGGATTTACAGGTTTCTTAGAGTACTGTTGAAGAAGATTGTAACGATATGGAAGGGAAACTATTGCTATATATAATATTTATACAGTAATGTATTATAAAAACAACTACCGTTTAACTAAATATTTTCACCATCGTTAACCTTAGTGCTGATTCAACTTTGATATCTAGAAGGCTTTTTACATGTGTCCGCAATGCATCTTGCCAAGACGATGCTTATTGTAGTAGTAGTCGGACATTGCCGCAAAGACTTACGTATATGGCACGATAGAACACACCTGCACGGAAAATATTTCTCTATAATTATTTACATATAACAAACAGTTAAGTCTATAAGCACGAGGAAAGAGCGGCCTCTGTTCACATTTGATGTTCGCGATGATATTCGTGTTATGCATGATGCTTCTGTCGAAATCGAGGAATCACATGCCAGAAAAATTTTACTTAGGTATTTATCATTAAAAGAATACTTTGTATAATTCTCTTTTATGTTATTTTTTTTATTTTTCTCATTAGATCATGGTAAAAGAGGAACAAACACATTTTTCCAGCGAGTAGATGGGAACCTTTTGATCCAACAAAAAGTTACGACAAGTATACAGTGTCGGATAAAAATAAGAAAAAAAAAATAAAATCTGATAAACTTAGATTCAACGAATTGTCCATTTTGTTTAAAGAATTCAGATTCAAAGGACTGTAAATATTATAACCAGATAAATAACTTTGTTTTATCGTACAATTGATTCATTATACAACAGATTGTAATATATATGTTACGGGCAAAGTCCGCATGGTGTACAGTGTCGGCATTGCCCGGACAATGTCAGCATTGCACAACGCGACTGGACAAAGTAGTTTATTAGCGGACATTGCCCGGTTTGATGTGGGCAAAGTTAACACTGCCCATCCAGCGATGGCAATGTCAGCAACTATTATATTGTATTATCACATTGCGGACTTAGCTCGGTTCAAAGTGGGTAATGTCGAAAATTAACAGTTAGCCTTATGTAGGCAGAAAAGGGGCTCAGTTTCCACGCGAGTCAAGTTTCCACATATGGATTTACAACTTTACACGATACGACAACTGATACGATAATGATAGTTAAAATACACGTTTTTAAAAACTCATGGACGTTAAAAACAATTGAGGCCATCATCAGACCCCTCCGCCGCGTGCCGGCTTTGTGCATTTTCAATAATTTTTTTAGAGATGTTGCCACCAAAATTTTCACTTGGCTTTTTCTGGGTGGTATGTGTTAGCACTATACTTGTTAGTAAAAAAAACCCAGCTTTTATAGTATGACTTGAAAATAATTATTTTTTATTATTTTTAATTAAGCCTGGCGACTAATTCCCCCCGAGCAATCGAACTGGCAATTTATTTGCATGTTCCTGAGTGATCAATTATCAATATCCGATAAAAATTAAGACTTATACTATGACTTGAAAATCCGTTTTTTTTCTCACCTTCGTACTTCTAAACCCCCCAAGTACGGCCAGCCAGGTGTTCGGATTATCGAAGGAGAGTCGTCCACGCAGGTTATAACGGAAAATCGTGATTTACAAAATCACTTGGGCAAAAGTGTCGTCAGCTCTCCGCCTATACGTCTTTCTCCGCGTTGGGTAGGGGGTAATCCTGGAGCACAGATGCAACGAAAACATGTCACACTTTGAATGTTTACATCTTCGAAACTAATAATCGTAGAATAATAAATTAGGTGTAATTATATAGCTTATAGAGTCCCATTTCCTCTCGAAAGTTTCAAAAGTCTCAAAAAGCTTCCTAAATGAGAAAGCCTAACAATTATAAGCAAATAATTATGTTTTAAATTAAGAACCAGCTTCCTCTAAAGAGGAACTTTGTGAGCGAATTAAAATATATTTTGATATATTATTAGAACTACGTCTTTTCCGGAGGGGGGAGGGGGGTAACTTCGGGTGCACGACTGCAACGTTTTCTTGCAACGTTTTCCGCGAATTACTCGTTTGTTAATAGACCGAATTTTAAAAAATTATGTATGAAACAGGGGTAAAATTCCGGGAATGGCGGTGGTGGGGTTAATTTTTCGATACCGATTTTTTTTAAACCGGTTGCGTAGTTTTCTTTCTTGCAACGTTTTCTGCGAATTACTCATTTGTTAATAGACTGAATTTTAAAGAATTATATATGGAACAGGGGTAGAATTTTCCGGGAATAGCGGTGGTGGGGTTAATTTTTCGATACCGATTTTTTTTAAACCGGTTGCGCATTTTTAGTTTTCGATGCCAATTTTAGTAAAATTGCTAATAATGAAGGGGTTATCGACACTTAACGAAAATTAACACAATAACATTTAAACGACACCCAACGATAAAGAGATCATGGCAACACTGTTTAAATCGACATAAAACATTAAAGGTTAACACCCTGTTAACACCAAACCAACATCCAACAATGAGGATCAATCTCCAACCTACACTAAACATTAAGGCTTAATCCCCAACCTACACTTATCATTGAGAATAAACAATATACACCTATCATTGAGGATTAAACCCACAATTTACCTAAACCTTAATGGTCAACACTCAATCTACACCTAAATTTAAGTGTTGACACTTAACTTTGATGACAAACACTAAACTTACGCCCGAGTATTAACCATCAAAGTTAAGTGTACTTTTTCATAAAAGTATTATGTTAAATTAACACAAAAATTTGACCGTTTTGTAATTTATGTTATATTTAACACAAATTTTCCAACAGCGAAACAAAAAATGTCCTCAACATTTACAAAATATTTTATTAACTAATGTACCTGGAAAATCTATCTTCTTCCTTCCACTCAATCACTTCGCCGATCATACGCCGCTCCACTTTTTTTCTTTAAAAGTTATGTTTATTAGCACCAGAGGTGCACAATTCTTAAATTTATTTGAAAGAAAAACGTATGCGCAAATTCTGCTCTTACAGAAAAATTGCAAATTGATTGGCTAAAAGCCATATACGAGATTTAATTAATCAACTTGCAACTTTTTCTATATAAGAGCAAAATTTGCGCATACGTTTCTCTTTCAAGTGAATTCAAGAAGCGAGCTTCAGACTCTTGAAACAAACATTCTTTTTCTTCTTTCACACTTTTCCAGACACTTTATGTACGCAAAAAATCAGCCTTATAACGTGATTCCAACTAGCTGATATAATTCCCGTGTAACGTAGCCACTCAAACGTCGTATAATGTATTCGATCGACAGATCAGCGCGATAATGCCGCGCGCGACGCGCAATATTCAATGGGCATTCAGCGATGAGTGGAAAAGCTGTATGTTTATCATATAAATACACCCACACCCACACCCACATCCACACCCACACCCACACCCCACACCCCACACCCCACACCCCACACCCCACACCCCACACCCCACACCCCACACCCACACCCACACCCACACCCACACCCACACCCACACCCACACCCACACCCACACCCACACCCACACCCACACCCATACCCACACCCACACCCATACCCACACCCACACCCACACCCACACCCACACATGCGCCTTAAGGTAGCAGAAGAGAGAACAAGAGAAAAGTATTTTCACAGACAATGGAGCTAGTCTCATGACGATGAGTCAAGTACAAGAGCGAGATCGCAATGACCGATATGCAAGTGGATTAACCTCGCGAAACGTTCACCCGTTATACTGTTGATTGAAGAACCGAACGCATAACATTCCGTCTTTTTCTAATCCCGCTGAGAATCGATTTTCCAGCTAACGTATATCTTATGTCTTCGCAAAGCGTAACTTTTAAATTTTTTAGGGAGATCAATCACTTCAAGACGACACATTTTTTTTAGAGCGATTGAAGAGAAAGACAGAGAGCTTGTAAATGTCGCGAATAACGTCTTGGACGAGTTAGTAGCGTATACGTCAAGTCGTGAGGCGAATAGAAGTTAAGCAATAGAGAAAAAAAAGAGACCAAGATATGCGAGTTAATTCAGTTATGATATATTTTTAAAAAGGCCGTATAATTTTAGAAGATTGTAAAATTTTTAAGAAGCAAATAAGAAAAAAAAAGTGTAGGGATAATAAAGTGTAGGGATGGATGGGTATGTTCTTTTTTGAGATACTGATTCGATTAAGTTTTAAAGCTATTATCGCGAAACGACAAACGTAATGTTTGTGATAATGTTAAGTGACAATGATATTCATGATCGTGTTAAGTAGAAAATTAAGTGACAACGATATTCATGATCGCGTTAAGTAGAAAATCTGCAAAATATTTGTTGATATGCGTATCTTTCTTTTGGTTTTTCGGCAAACAATTCGTATGTACCCATCTGTCGTCAGTGCATAAAGTGATAGGATTTACAGGTTTCTTAGAGTACTGTTGAAGAAGATTGTAACGATATGGAAGGGAAACTATTGCTATATATAATATTTATACAGTAATGTATTATAAAAACAACTACCGTTTAACTAAATATTTTCACCATCGTTAACCTTAGTGCTGATTCAACTTTGATATCTAGAAGGCTTTTTACATGTGTCCGCAATGCATCTTGCCAAGACGATGCTTATTGTAGTAGTAGTCGGACATTGCCGCAAAGACTTACGTATATGGCACGATAGAACACACCTGCACGGAAAATATTTCTCTATAATTATTTACATATAACAAACAGTTAAGTCTATAAGCACGAGGAAAGAGCGGGCCTCTGTTCACATTTGATGTTCGCGATGATATTCGTGTTATGCATGATGCTTCTGTCGAAATCGAGGAATCACATGCCAGAAAAATTTTACTTAGGTATTTATCATTAAAAGAATACTTTGTATAATTCTCTTTTATGTTATTTTTTTATTTTTTCTCATTAGATCATGGTAAAAGAGGAACAAACACATTTTTCCAGCGAGTAGATGGGAACCTTTTGATCCAACAAAAAGTTACGACAAGTATACAGTGTCGGATAAAAATAAGAAAAAAAAAATAAAATCTGATAAACTTAGATTCAACGAATTGTCCATTTTGTTTAAAGAATTCAGATTCAAAGGACTGTAAATATTATAACCAGATAAATAACTTTGTTTTATCGTACAATTGATTCATTATACAACAGATTGTAATATATATGTTACGGGCAAAGTCCGCATGGTGTACAGTGTCGGCATTGCCCGGACAATGTCAGCATTGCACAACGCGACTGGACAAAGTAGTTTATTAGCGGACATTGCCCGGTTTGATGTGGGCAAAGTTAACACTGCCCATCCAGCGATGGCAATGTCAGCAACTATTATATTGTATTATCACATTGCGGACTTAGCTCGGTTCAAAGTGGGTAATGTCGAAAATTAACAGTTAGCCTTATGTAGGCAGAAAAGGGGCTCAGTTTCCACGCGAGTCAAGTTTCCACATATGGATTTACAACTTTACACGCGTGGAAAGTCCACGCATGTACTTTGCAAGACAACTATATATGTCTAGTTTAACGATAGTGAAGCCCCTTTGGTAATTGTTTAGATGGGAGGGATCACCTTGGATGACCTTGATATTTAGTATGTTGTCAAGGTCACCCTCCTGAGTGACCTTCAGAAGGTTTCAGCCCGCGCTCGTTATTCGTTAAAAAGTTATTAACAAAAAAAGTTTGGAAAATATAGCAGCTATTTTGAGTATTGGAAGGCATAAATAACGGTAATTATGCAGTAATAGGGACTGTTGAAGTAGTGAAGTAATTTACATCAAATTAATTATGAAAAGTCTAATAGAGTGAACTAGTAAAATATTGAAATAACATTAGAACAACGTGTTGCTAGTCCCTTGTTGCTCGTCCCTTTCCTTCGCGAACTGTCGTGACGTGTGGACGTGTGTGGACTAGAGCGGACGTGTGCAAATATATTGTGAGCTGATATAATAAGACGGAGCGGACGTGTGCAAATATATTGTGAGCAGATGTAATAAGACGTTGTGAGCTGTATATGTGGAGTGTTACGTGCAGTGATGTAAACCGAGTTATGAGCTACATATGAGATAAGTAAAATGTCTGTTCAGATTATATTTGCTGTGAATCTAACTGTCATATTGTGAACTTGTATAATATAATTCTTTCACTCTTATCAACCAGTGTTTCTTACTATATTGCTATATAGAAAAACAACAAGGACCACCCTCCGATGACCTTGACCTTGACATATGTTGTCAAGGTCATGATCCCGAGTGACCTTCAGAAGTTTAAGTGTTTAAAGCGCGTCAACTAACTTATGTAGGTTAGATGACGCGCTTTAAAAGTATTTAACTGCTTTATAGAAGTTGTGAGTTTCGTTAAAGCAGGGCATACACACGTGTGTATGTGCCCTGCTTTAACGAAAATAACAACTTTTATAAAGCAGGGCATACACACGTGTGTATGCCCTGCTTTAACGAAACTCACAACTTCTATAAAGCAGTTAAATATTTTTAAAGCGCGTCATCTAACCTATGTAGATTAGTGACGCGCTTTAAACAGTTAAATACTATCTACATAGGTTAGATGACGCGCTTTAACAGTATTTAACTGTTTAAAGCGCGCAGAGATTTAGCATTGTCGACATTGCTCACTTGGAACCGAGCAAAGTTTGCAATGTGATAATAGTTGCTGACATTGCCATTGCTGGATGGGCAGTGTAAACTTTGCCCACATCAAACCGGGCAATGTCCGCTAATAAACTACTTTTCCCAGTCGCGTTGTGCAATGCTGACATTGTCCGGGCAATGCCGACACTGCACACCATGCGGGCTTTGCCCGTAAATAATTTTCCTAAATGTAATGTAAAAATAACACGATGTTATATATGCGGTTTGGCGTGAATATATATATATATATATTCACGCCAAACCGCATATATAACATCGTGTTATTTTTACATTACATTTAGGAAAATTATTTCATATTAACTCAATAGGCGTTAAACTTGCATACATAGAGAGCTTTCCAGCAAGTGACACAAGCCGACACAAACGTCGTTCTATCTTTCTTTTTGGCAATGAGTAACAAAGACAAAACGATACCTGTGCCGACTTGTGTCGCTTGCTGGAAAGCTCCCATAAGTGAATCTCGCGTTTTATGTAAAATTTGTAAGAAATCGATAATCTAACCTATACTACGTTTACGCGAGCGTTACTTAATTCTGTAGTAACTTACGAACGATACGATAATTCCTCCGCATAAACGGGAGATTTTATAGCAACTACGATGATATCGTTCGTATAAGTTACTACAGAAGTAATACTCACGTAAACGTAAACGTAAACTATTATAATTCCTGTCACATGCACTTAATATACACGAGTCGGTATCATAATATAAAACGCGTCTATCCAGCAGCTCGAGATAGTCGTACAATTTTAGCCGTGCTTGCGCCGTTGTATACGCGGCGATCACGACGTTCATCGCTGGGGAAGCCATGACCGATTCTTTCGGCAGACGCCACGAAACGTACATTACCTCGTCGTTGACGGGTAATATGTCAGTTATTTCGTGCTCGGGGCTCGTGAGCAGAGACGCGGAACGCTGGTAAGATTTTACGATCTCGGTATTCGGGGCAGATTAGCTCGTTGATCGAAGTTTTCCCAAAACAAATTTAAACAAAGTTTTGCGACCGAGCGTAAACCGGGCTTGCGAGCGACATCCTCGATTTCCTCGTATTCCCGCAAGTAACGCTTCTTAGTCTCGTCATCCACACATTTGCTCGGCCATCCGCTAGCTTCTTGCTTTAGTTGTAAAAACGAGTTTATATATTCGGTGAATAATCCGCCCTGATGTGTAGCGGGATCGTATCGCGTAACTCTGTATTGCCAAATGTTGCTCACGTCCGTCACGAAATAGCCTTTTTCAAGCGCTTTGCGCAATTCGCACGACCAGGTACCCTCGAATTTACGATCGCCGGGGTGCTCGTGAGTGCACGCTCCGCGCGAGAACGTTTCGCAACAACTTCGACACAGCGCGAACATTAATTTACTGCTTACGCGATACGGGAGTACCGGGTGAAAGAGATCGTGCGAAGCGAACACTCTGCAACGAACGAGTCCCTCGACCGAGTCAAAATTGTAATTCGGTCCTGCGCCGATTAACAAGGAACATTCTCGGCCGATGGAGATATCGGAGTGGCCGATCGGGAAAGCACCGGTTTTTAATACGTACGGGTACAGCGAGCACACGTCGACGTAGCGTATTTTTCTGTATCTCTAATTTCGCACAAGGTGGCGATATTCCCCGTGCGCCCGCTATAAAACGTTGCGAGGATTGAGAGATGAACGTGTCAGTAACGGGTGATTCTCGAAAAAATTACGCATCTCGCGATTTTCGAGCGTTTTGCGGTCGAAGACGCACTCCCTCTCCGTTACGTGATAGCCCTGTTTTCGAAAAACGCCACGTTTTTGCGAGAGTCTGTTCGTAACGTGCGTCGACCGCATCAGCGATTCGCGATTCGCGATCAGCATCATATAAACTATCTATTTCCAAAGTTTCAGCCAATTTTACCGAAAGCCAATTTCCATAAGGTATGTGCGGGTCTTTTTACTTTACTGAAGAAAAGATCTTGAAAAGCGTTGCATTAAATATATTGACTCCAAGAAGATTAGATATATAAAAGTAGTTGAAAAATAAATATGATTTTGTCCCAAAATATTTTGTTTTCTTTTTTGACGTAGAACTACTAGTCCAAGAGCTGACGACACTTTTGGCCAAGTGATTTTATAAATCACGATTTTCCGTTATAACCTGCGTGGACGACTCTCCTTCGATAATCCGAACACCTGGCTGGCCGTACTTGGGGGGTTTAGAAATACGCAGGTGAGAAAAAAAACGGATTTTCAAGTCATAGTATAAGTCTTAATTTTTATCGGATATTGATAATTGATCACTCAGGAACATGCAAATAAATTGCCAGTTCGATTGCTCGGGGGGAATTAGTCGCCAGGCTTAATTAAAAATAATTAAAAATAATTATTTTCAAGTCATACTATAAAAGCTGGGTTTTTTTTACTAACAAGTATAGTGCTAACACATACCACCCAAAAAAAGCCAAGTGAAAATTTTGGTGGCAACATCTCTAAAAAAATTATTGAAAATGCACAAAGCCGGCGGAGGGGTCTGACGGTTATATCCGGCTATTAAGATATTAACCACTATAACTTTAACTTCGCTATTCTCTTATTATTACTCTTATTATTTCTCTTATTATCAGCAAAGCCATTTTTTTATTTTCACACACTATTTATTATTTATCAATCTTTTCATAAATTGATACGATAATGATAGTTAAAATACACGTTTTTAAAAACTCATGGACGTTAAAAACAATTGAGGCCATCATCAGACCCCTCCGCCGCGTGCCGGCTTTGTGCATTTTCAATAATTTTTTTAGAGATGTTGCCACCAAAATTTTCACTTGGCTTTTTCTGGGTGGTATGTGTTAGCACTATACTTGTTAGTAAAAAAAACCCAGCTTTTATAGTATGACTTGAAAATAATTATTTTTTATTATTTTTAATTAAGCCTGGCGACTAATTCCCCCCGAGCAATCGAACTGGCAATTTATTTGCATGTTCCTGAGTGATCAATTATCAATATCCGATAAAAATTAAGACTTATACTATGACTTGAAAATCCGTTTTTTTTTCTCACCTTCGTACTTCTAAACCCCCCAAGTACGGCCAGCCAGGTGTTCGGATTATCGAAGGAGAGTCGTCCACGCAGGTTATAACGGAAAATCGTGATTTACAAAATCACTTGGGCAAAAGTGTCGTCAGCTCTCCGCCTATACGTCTTTCTCCGCGTTGGGTAGGGGGTAATCCTGGAGCACAGATGCAACGAAAACATGTCACACTTTGAATGTTTACATCTTCGAAACTAATAATCGTAGAATAATAAATTAGGTGTAATTATATAGCTTATAGAGTCCCATTTCCTCTCGAAAGTTTCAAAAGTCTCAAAAAGCTTCCTAAATGAGAAAGCCTAACAATTATAAGCAAATAATTATGTTTTAAATTAAGAACCAGCTTCCTCTAAAGAGGAACTTTGTGAGCGAATTAAAATATATTTTGATATATTATTAGAACTACGTCTTTTCCGGAGGGGGGAGGGGGGTAACTTCGGGTGCACGACTGCAACGTTTTCTTGCAACGTTTTCCGCGAATTACTCGTTTGTTAATAGACCGAATTTTAAAAAATTATGTATGAAACAGGGGTAAAATTCCGGGAATGGCGGTGGTGGGGTTAATTTTTCGATACCGATTTTTTTTAAACCGGTTGCGTAGTTTTCTTTCTTGCAACGTTTTCTGCGAATTACTCATTTGTTAATAGACTGAATTTTAAAGAATTATATATGGAACAGGGGTAGAATTTTCCGGGAATAGCGGTGGTGGGGTTAATTTTTCGATACCGATTTTTTTTAAACCGGTTGCGCATTTTTAGTTTTCGATGCCAATTTTAGTAAAATTGCTAATAATGAAGGGGTTATCGATTTTTATCTAAAAAAGATAAAAATCCGTAACTCCTTTTGGAGACTTTATAGACTTTAGAGAGAAAACGAGACTATATATAGGCTATCGAATGACAACTTATGGGTTAATTTTTTGATACGGGTTAATACGGGTTAATTTTTTGATACCGATTTTTTTTAAACCGGTTGTGTAGTTTTTTGTTATATTTTCGAAAATAATAATCGTAGAGTAATAAATAAGTTGTTATTAGTGTTAAGTATAAATTTCTTGCAGAAATCGGTAACCCCTTCCCCGATTCTCGCCAAAGTAAATCGGTTACCTTTTGAACAACCTTTTATCTTCGCCAAATTCAATACCAACCTTCCTTTAATGATGATATATAAGAATACATGTATAACTTATATTTTATTTAAGCATAAATCGGTATCCTCTTTACCATATTTTTATGAAACCAGTACTAAAACTTTTTTAAAAAACAAAGCTAAATTTTAAAAAATAAACGGGCACAGTAACAACTGTGCCGCAAACAACGTAGAACTACGTCAACTGTCACTATTTCATGTTAAAGTATTCAGCGAAGGAAAGTAGACGTAGGGCTACGTCAACTGTCTTTCGCTAAATAATAGTGACAGTTGACGTAGCCCTACGTCTACTTTCCTTCGCTGAATACTTTAACATAAAATAGTGACAGTTGATGTAATTCTACGTTGTTTGCGGCACAGTTGTTATTTTATGGATAAAGTATTATTAAAGGAAGGTTGGTATTGAATTTGACGAGGATCGGTGAAGGGGTTACCGATTTTTGCAAGAAATTTAAAATTTTAATTTAAATTAAGTTTAATTATTTTTTTAGAAACTTGCACATTGTTTTTTATCATTTTTTCGGTTAAAAAGCATCCTCTATGAGGAAACCTAAAGTCAAACAGATAAGGTCAGTAAATAGATCTTTTTAAACCCTACAACTTTTGTTTTGATTATTTTTGTGCATAGGTAAAATGCATAGTTTTCGTAAAATTGCTAATGTACAACACTGGGAGGATCCCCTTGACATGGTGTTTACGAGACACGTTGACCTATGTTGCTACAGATACATCTCTTGCTTTTTGTATCACAAACCAATCATAGCAATAACTGTTAAAAACGCTGATATTACGCCTTCTACTTCTACTAATATTAATTTAGAATCAGTATAAGTTACTATAAATTGTAAATAGTATTAGATGCTTATAAATGTAGTAAAACATTTCTTTGGTTTTATTTATAAAAAAAATATATCTGAAAAAATCAAAGAAACACACTGCGCTGCAACCAACAACGTAGGACTACGTCAACTGTCCTTCGCTGAATACTTTAAAGATGTAGAGAAATAGTGTCATGAAATAGTGACAGTTGACATAGTTCTACGTTGGTTGCGGCAGTTGCTACTGTACCTCTTTGATTTTTGGTTCTAGAAATTTTCCGATCTACTCTCGTATTTTACAAATATTTTCAGTAGTATTATATTATACATATTTAACAAAATATATATTTATATAAATTTTTGGTACAATAATAGGAGATTGGAATGGGATAATTATGAAGCCACATTGATAAGAAGAAAAGTAATTGAAGTTAGAGAAGTCGCCAATGAAGTTCGTGAAGTACTGGAAATTTCTGATCGTGTTGTACACCTCGAATTTGGCTTCAATCATTTAATCGTCATCACACCTACACAGTGCCATGTGTACTCTGTGACGAATTGGAATACACCAGCAATATTTAACTTAAAGAGAAGTACCATCTCTGCTGTACTTCTTGCAGAAAAGTAAGTTATTAAATGTATAATTCCAAATAACACATACAGTGGATGAAAAAAGTATTTGCACACCCAGTTTTCTTATAATAACTTTATTCGAAGGAATAATACATAAGTACGAATTGTATCCATAAGCAATTTATTATATGTATACAGTACATGTAATAAGTTACTTATGGACACAATTCCTAATTATGTATTATTCTTTCGAATAAAGTTATTGTAAGAAATCTGGGTGTGCAAATACTTTTTTGATCCACTGCAGAATAAGACTGCAGATTGATTTATTCGCACTCGAGAGAAACATGGGTATAATATGGTCAGATGTAAAAATATATTATTAGATATGAAAAGATCTAATTTTATATGAATTTTATATAATTATATATAATCAGATCCAAAATTTGACGCGATATGATCATATCTTTATGTAATCATATTCGACTTGATCTTATTATATATGACAACAAATCTGTCGTTTAATTTTAGGAAAAATGTCCATACTCTACAGCTAAAATTAAAGCGAAAAAAGAACAATGTAAAACCAACTGAAAAGCAAACGTAGGTTAATCAATATTAATCGAACTTTCCGCGACAGACAAGATGAACTATTGCTATGCCGTTCTCTTACAAAAGTCATTAAGTAATTACCAAGAATCACACGATTTTCAATAGATTTAATGCCATATTCATCTGCGGCACTTGTAATAGGGCACACTGCA
>JASTWK010001690.1:0-27502 GCA_030770225.1 Temnothorax unifasciatus | reverse complement strand
AGCCCACTGTGCGGCGTGGAGATTGATCGCTGCAGAAACGTAGGAATAACCAGCACGCTCAAGAACTACGTAACGGTATCGTCCGACAGAAGCGTGATTCTGAGAACGCTGGCTGGGATCCACGTAATAACGCGAATGGATACTTCAATTTCTGCGTACCGCTCAACCTGTTTACTAGGATTTTGCGAGGATTACAAACGCGTGGTGATCAACGCTCGTCACAAATTAATCTTGATACGATCGCGCAACGACAACAATTGTCTGGTGGGAAATCTCGCGTTGGAGCCTGCTATCAAAATACTCAAGATACAGTGGCGAATGCCGCACGTGGTATTGAGCGAGATCAACAAGCTGTCGATGTTGCGCGCCTTGGAAAAAGGACGATATCTCAGTATGGGTTTCCGTTCGTGGGATCTGTACGAGTATCCCCTGTTGCAGAACACGACCAAGCACTCGTGGGCCATTAAGACCGCGACTCAGCTCGAGAAACCGCGATACGTCGTCTTCGCTCTGCAGACGGGTCGGAAGAACGTCATGTCCGCGGACACGAGCCGATTCGACGACTGCAAATTGACCAACGTGAAACTCTACCTAAACTCGGAAGTCTATCCGTACGACGATTTGAATTTGGACTTTGGCAAACACAGATGTACGCGCCTTTCTGCAAGGGCTATTACGGATACGAATATCTCGAACCGAGTCTCACCGTTTCGACTTTTCTACGTAACGGCCCGTTCGTGATCATCGATTGGCTCTCGACAAAACGAATCCGTCAAAAACGCCACCGTGGATGTCAGAATAGAATTTGATTGCATGGAGAACGTACCGCCGAATACCTCCGCGTACTGTCTCATCATACACGATCGCGTGATCGAGTACAATCCGTTGACCAACGTAGTGCGCAAATAGTCTGAGTGTTCGCGGCAACGTCGACGAAAATTTTCTCTCTCTTTCACTCCCGATACAAATTTATGAGAGGGAAAAAGGGAGAGCAGGATATAAATCAGAGTGTCGCGAAACGCGCGTCATTCCTCTCGATTCACGCATCGAAGAAAGAGAGATATCTCTTCATGTCCGCACCAACGTTCGTGGACCTGCAAGGTTTCGTCGTCGGGATGAAATTTGTCGTGAAGGAGGCGGCGGTGCTGAGAAACGGGGTCGTTCTGACGCATTACATCTTTACATGCCCCATGCCGTGGAATCTCCTCACAAAATCTGACAAATCGTGCGCTTCCTGGTTGATTGCAAATCACCATGGATTGCCATGGGACGAGGGAAACGTGCCGTACGGTATGGTAAGACGCCTAATTACGTCAGCCGTGCTCGGTGAGGAAGAGAACGACGACGACGAAATGCCGACTCTCGTGTACGTCAAGGGATGCCAGAAACAGGAATGGCTGGTGGATCTGCTTGAGAATAAAGCGAGAAAAAACCTAAACATCGAGACTCTGGATGCGGATTACGAAGATATCGAATCTTTGAATATTCTAGATGCTACCAATACTATGCGATGCGGAAAACACGTTAAGAATTGCGCATTGCAAAATGTATTAAAAATATTTAACTGGTGGTCGAAACGTCAGAAAGAATTGTCATCTTTTTAAAAAATAAATTTTATACGTATGTGTAAATTGTACTATGTTTTATTTCCTTTCCCCCCATTAGGCGATAGTATACAACATTAAAGAATAAGTATACGTGACGAATTCTAACTCGAGAGGGGTCTGAACATGTCTGAACATGTTTCGCGGTTGATGTCATGCGAAAGGGGGGGGGGGTATACGTCTTAATAAAAAATCCTACCTTAGCCCCCCTCTCCTAAAAATTTCAGAGCGCTGATTGCGCGTTCCAGAAACATTAATTTTCCCCTCCTTCATCATAGTGTTGGAAGTTGCCGCTTATATTCGATTAATTTTATAACGACGATCAGTCTTGCGTCGGTCGCTTGCATCAACGGTCCGCTTCTCCATAACCGCGAGAAATAATGTATTCCGCTGAAGGAAGCAGCAGCGGTGGCAGTAGACGTATGAATTATTACGTACCGATCCCCGATGATGAAACTCCATCGTACGAGAACAAGTAAGTTTTTTTAATTTATAGAGCTATATATATTTTATATCTTTTTTGCGAATTGTATTATTTTTTATTACTAATTTTATTACTAATTTATTATTTTTTCTATAGCGTTTCGTTGGAGCGTCGCGCGGTTCGTATACTCAGCAAACGATACGCATTGACATCAACAGCTTATAAATATTTGGATATTGGGATCAGCGTGGGACCTGTGTCCTTTGTGGAACTACTTCTCGGTGATAATCGAGGAAATCAGATGGTGTTGGCTCATACGACGTGGACAGCGCTAATTGAAAGACGTGCGGATATCGAACGACTCCTGCAGTCAACCGCACCTTCATCGATGTCGATTCGAGATCTGATTATAAAACTCGTAAAAATACGTGACGCAGATATTGTAAAATTAACATCACGCGACACCAGCTTGTACATGAAACCGTCAACCGTACTCTTCTTGTTCGAACTAGAACATTGCGTCGAGAATGTGTATTTTCAACTATGCCAAAATGTTCATGGCGTAAGTGAAAAATTTAAACAATTTGTAACCATTTTGGGAAGAAATTGTATAACCGATAAATGTGATGCAGCTAGAATCTTGCGCAGCGTTTATGATAAAAATTCGATTATTGATTGCGAATTATTAGCTTATGCTTTTGACAATATTGTATACGATGCGAGATATAATAAATAAATTAATTAATTAATGCTTATACGATAAAAAAGTTTATTATCTTTCAATTCTCCCAATTATCCATAACCGAATACCGCCCGCGACGGTTAAATCGTAATCGGCAGCGGCTCTTCCTAGAAAAAACATGAAAAGGACTCCGCAACGGTTGAATCGTCGTCATCGGAGACAAATTTTATCAATTGTTTACCTCGGCCATTTTATCTTTAAACCGTCGTCGGACCATCGACGCTCGCTTTTGTAGTGTGAGACGCCGTAACCGAATGGCGGCTCGCATATTCTACAAGGGTGAGATCATTGCACAGACAAGTTGTTTTGTTTATATTCATCGATAAAATTCCAGCACCCGAACGGCGCCCGTTAGCCTTTGTAATACCCCGCGCCGAAAACGCGAACGTTCCCCCTCCCCTCCTCCCTCTCCCCCTCGCTCTAGAACGCGGACACCTACCCCCCTCCCCCCCTCCCCCTCGGCGGCACCCCTTTTGTCAACGATATGTTTATAAATATTTAATAAACAACATGTCCTGACGCGCTCGCCGACACCCCCCCCCCTCCGGACCCCCTCGCCCTAGAACGCGGATACCTTCCTCCCCTCCCCGCGGACCCCCTCGCCCTCGAGTTTCCGCGCTGAAAACGCGAACGTTCCCCCCCTCCCCTCCTCCCACTCCCCCTCCCCCTCGCTCTAGAACGCGGACACCTACCCCCCTCCCCCCTTCCCCCTCGGCGGCACCCCTTTTGTCAACGATATGTTTATAAATATTTAATAAACAACATGTCCCGACGCGCTCGCCGACCCCCCCCCCCCCGCGGACCCCCCTCGCCCTAGAACGCGGATACCTTCCTCCCCTCCCCGCGGACCCCCTCGCCCTCGAGTTTCCGCGCTGAAAACGCGAACGTTCCCCCCCCTCCCCTCCTCCCACTCCCCCTCCCCCTCGCTCTAGAACGCGGACACCTACCCCCCTCCCCCTTCCCCCTCGGCGGCACCCCTTTTGTCAACGATATGTTTATAAATATTTAATAAACAACATGTCCCGACGCGCTCGCCGACCCCCCCCCCCCCGCGGACCCCCTCGCCCTAGAACGCGGATACCTTCCTCCCCTCCCCGCGGACCCCCTCGCCCTCGAATTCCCCCCCCGCCCCGCTCCCCCCTCGGAGCACCATGGCCCGGGTAGCCCACTTTACTCCTACTGTCTTGTATTGTACGACGAGCCTCTCCTATAATTCGCGTTCTGATTATTTTAGTAAATTGCGGTTCTGCCTCGATCGGCAGCATGGCTTTTGCTTCTTCACATCCCTCGATAAAATATGTTAACGGAATATTTTTTCCGTCAAAGAAGGGAACAGCCTCTACCGCATATTTTAATGTCGCGAAAGGGTTAGCGTGCGCCATTGTTCCCGCGATGCTTATAAAAGAACTATACTGCTCTTCCCGTGCAGGTAGTATTGTTTTATTCGAGGGATCGTCGGAAACGCGACTCTTATCTTGGGGTGCAGGTAGTATTGTTTTATCTCAGGAATCGTCAGAAACGTGAAGGGTGAAATCGGACGCGTCGGTTATATTTGCTTTGTCCTCCGCAGTCTCGCCAATAGTGAAAAGTTGTCTAGGTGCTGATTTAATGTTAGGAAAGGGAGTGGATGTATATGGTGTAGTGTTACTGGGTTTAATTTTGCCTTGATTCTCTAAGGCTTGTTTATACAGTTCGTCAACTTCAGCTTTATCAGAATTAGACCTCGTATTCATCACCGCTCTCGAAAAATCACACTTTAATCCCGGACGAGCCCCCAATTTTTAAGTTCTGTTACGTCCAACCCCAGGATTAAGATAAAGAAAACTGGGAAGCGAAGGAAAGGCTAACCAGAGGGGTAGGGGTAAGGAAGGACGCAACCAGATACTTACAAATATCGCTCGCAGGTACACGCTCTAAGGCGCGTGGCGCGAGCCGAACGCACTTTCGATGGCTCAGGAAGGGTCAACGTCCGTAGAGACGGTAGGACTCCTTCCGTGAGCGGTGCGTTTGTCGGTCCTCTTCTGAGTCAGGGAATTCAATCCCTTTAACTCGGGATCGGACCTCGTGTGACTTTACTAGGGTGATAATACTAAGGGAAAAGTCTTATTTTAATGAGTAAACGAAGATATTATTAACATAGCTATTTATTCTTAATAGACATAAAAAAGGTACTATCTAATATGAAATTTACATGTATTTAACAAACAAGAAAAAATGTGTTGTCAGGTATAATATAATAGGAATAATTATGGGTTAGGTGAACAACAAATGTAAATCCGGGGAAAAATAAAAATTGAATACATTCAATTGAATAAATATTGGGCATGTCGTAAGGTGTGTGTGTGTGTGTGTGTGTGTGTGTTATTAAATTAAATCAGATATACTAATGAGGTGTCTATTGTGTAGGATGAAAATGTACATAAATAATTTAAATCTAACGGAATTTGTAGCTTAATCTAATGTGACGATCTCGGGATCCACCTCTTGGTCGATATCAACCGTGGAGGCGGTCGAGGGGATCGGAGATGGAGTTCGAGAAGAGGAGGGGGAAGCGGGGGATTCGAGGAGGGTGGCTGGATCGGGGTTGATGGGGACCACGCGGAATGGGGCCACCCAACAGACCGGACAAGAAGGTGGGGGAAAAGGGCGAGATGGGAGAATAATGGGGCGCGATGGGGGGATAACGGGCCGCCTCTCGTGTGAGCAACCGGGCTCCTCCGTAAAGGCCGGCAGGGGCGGTGGGCTGGCGACACGCGAAGGACCGGGTTTAATTTGTCCCTTTTCTAATTTCTTTCGCTCTTGCTGTTTCTGACGATCCCGCTCGTGTTTTATGGCCCTTCGAGATTTCTTAAGGGGGGGACCGTGCGATTCCACTACAAGTTTATAGCTTGTTAATTGTTAAAAACCGTTAACCGCGGGAAGTCGACTCGATTTTGGAGGGTTGGAATTAAAGAGAGAGAGAATCTGGTGAGGTTCCCAGCGGTGAATAGAAAAGGAGATTACTCCGAGCCCGCCGATAAATCAACTAACTCAGGAGTAATGTAAGAAAAAGAGATTACTCCGAGCCCGCCGATAAATCAGCTAACTCAGGAGTAGTACAGGAATGGAGATTACTCCGAGCCCGCCGATAAATCAGCTAACTCAGGAGTAATGTAAGAAAAAGAAATTACTCCGAGCCCGCCGATAAATCAGCTAACTCAGGAGTAGTACAGGAATAGATATTACTTCGAGCCCGCCGATAAATCAGCTAACTTAGAAGCAACATAGTAGTAGAGATCACTCCGAGCCCGCCGATAAATCAGCTAACTCAGGAGTAATAGTAATAGAGATTGGAGAGTTAGGGGAATTAATGTTTAAGGGTTATGAATTAATGTTTAACCCAGAGGACTTCTGGGCACACAAAAATGGGAATAATAAATGAAGTGTATGTACGACTTACTACTTGACGCTGATTGGATTGAGTAGCCGAACGCGATGATTCTCGGTCCCTCAGTAACACTCGCAATTTCAACGCGCACAACTCAACTTGGAAGTCTGACTGAAGGGTTCGAGGAGGCCGAAGTCCACGAGATGAAGATGAATGAGGATGAATGATTGATCGTGAGTGCTCCTATGCCGGGGTTTATATAGGAAAGTTAAAGGGATGGAAGGGATGAATTTTGTGTGGGATGTGTCGAGTTTTCATTTTGGGAACTTCTGGTTGGAAAGATGCTTCTAATTTTTATCTGGAGGATTTCTTATTGGGCGAGACGTTTCTCACCCAAGGGCCAGATCTTAAGTTTTCGCCTATCCTAGAAAGCTAGAGACGGTTATCGATTTTTCCGGTTTTCCATTGGTGAGTCCCCTCGTAAGGCCCCCACTGTCTTATCGGGGGTGCAATCCAGCGATTCTTCCAGTGACTCATTTGCTTTCGACTATCGCCGATTCTCTTTTATTAGGGTCCCTTATTTATCCCACGACCCTGTTCCAATGTTGACAGACGATGCATATCCTTCTAATCTTAATTGTAGTCCTATCACAAACAGAAACCTCCCCCACGTGCCCTTAGATTCCTAAAACCACGTTTTAGATTTCGTCTCTGTTTGTCGGACATTGCGCGGGTAGTTTTGGCATAGGCGCATGATGCAATAAAGATCCCAAGTAAACTCCATTTGTGATTAACCCCCCTTTTTGGCGCGTCGTGTCGCCGGGTTATAGTTATGGGCCAGACTAACTTGATAAAATTCCGATCGCGTATGCCCCGTCTGTCAATATTCCGTCACCTGGAAGGTTGCTTTTTAGTTGCCCAAACAAATAGCCAGCTGATATAAAAAAGGAATGTGTGGAGATCAAGACTTACTCTCGGATCGATAACCGTCCGCGCTTTGTTTATCTATCATAATCTTACGCCCTATCTTAGACCCATAGGAATTTCCGCGAAAAAGGGAAATCGTGGAGTTCGCGGGACGTAACAGATGTTTGCAGAGTAATATTTCGCTGATTCTGCACGCGGTCGGCGAATACGAGTTGTCGTTGCGTTTCCTGGAACACGCGTTAGCCTTGAATTTATGTTATCACGGTCCTCATTCGTTGCCTGAAGGTTGCGGTATCGTATCACTTAGTAGCACGCACGCAGTCATGCATGGGTGACTTTTGAGCGGCGCTGAACAACGAGAAGGAGACCTACGCGATTTATAAGCAGCAACTGGGCGAGGAGCACGAGAAAACGAAGGAAAGCAGCGATTGTTTACGCCACCTGACTCAGCAGGCGGTCGTGCTACAAAAGAAGATGAATGAGATTTACACGGACAAGTCAGGCGTAAGCCTGCCACCGATTCAGGTGCAGCCGCCTAGCATGGGCTCTGTGCTGAACATGCTCAACGTTATCAATGGCATTAAATACTCTTCGTGCAAATTAGCCAGCAGGATATCGATAACTTCAAGGCCGAGATCGAAAAGCGGCAAAAGGAACATTCGCCGGATGACGGCGAAGTCGTCCTGGCAATCACCGAAAAGAATTCCAAGAAGAACGATAAAGAAATCAAGAAAGCAACTGAGAAAAAAATCGAGAAGGTCGAGCAGAAGACAACAAAAGACTTGGAAGCTAGCAAAATTGGCTTAGAGTCGGGCGTGGCGGTGAAGAGCTGATTTTTTCTAAGCCCTAGTCCTTTGTCGTGAAAAATGACGATTTCGCGCGAGGATCGTTGTGTACGATATATATATTCACTTGGTACTTGCACCGTTTTTGTTATACCGTTTAAACGCAATTAGGATACGAGACTCAAAAAAAGAGACGAGATATAAGATTACCGTCGTTGATAGTGTGTTTGTGAAGGTTAAGGGAGGAATGTACCCATCGAGGTTGAATTTGCATGCAATATCAAATGTATATAAAGACACAGGTGCCATGTTGCTTAAAGAGAGCAATTTTAAGTGAAGATTATATCTTCAAGTTAATTAAGATAAAAGAAATTGTTCCCTTTTTGCCATTGCGTGAAATCAAAAAAAGCAATACCATTTCTTCACTTGCGTGCACGCGACCACGCAATTATTTAAGGCTCAAATTGTTTACCATGCAAAATGCCGGTGATACAAATACGTCGACGGTGCTGGTTGTTAATTTCATCAAATTAAGTAACGTTCAAACTTGACTAAATTCGTACCAGACTCTCGAAATTAATTATTTTTCTCTATTATTTTGTAAAGCGAATTCGCAACCCTTTCGACACTCTTGAATGTATTAGTGCTTATTAAAGGCTGTCGTGTTACACAAGACGCATGCATAAGCAGGTGAATTTACATTAAAATATATGTTGAATATTTTATCATATATGTTGTGCGCAACGTAGATGTGTGTACACATGCTTTAATCTGCATTAATATACATTAGCGCATGCACCCATTTATGCGATTGTGACATTATTATTGTTGTGTCCTTGGGGTAGAACACTGTGCCGCGTGGGCGTAGTAGTAAAAAGACACTGGGTACAATATAATAAAGCGTTTATTCTCTCAAGTATGACCGCGTGCTAACTCGTACAAGGCTGAACCAGGAATGGCTTCCCGGCATGAAGGTGGGCGCACGCAAACGCCCGCGCAGTCACGTGGTCTCCTTTCGTAAGACCTATTCGCATGAGCCAATCAGAAGCTCCTCGCAGATGCATGTCCGAGGCTGGCATGCAGCGCAGTGGCGCGTTTATATGAAACGCCACACAACACTCCCCTCACTTAGAAATTCGAGGCTTACTAGTCTCATAATCTTGTAAGTACTTTGGAGCGCGAATTTGTCGTTGCGGACGTGACGCTCCTTTTTTCGAGGGTGTTGTTTCTTTCGCTTCTGGGGTTCCAGAAAGGCTGGTGGGTGAAGACAGTTTAGGAGTAGAAGCACACCAGGATCCTTGAGGCGTAGAGAAAATTGAGGAATCGTTTTCAGGAGCTGTGAGAGTAGAGTAGGAAGGACCTGGCGATGTAGGAGTAGTGTTGCCGCTTGCATTGACTAACGTTTGACTAAAACTATTAGTAGAAGTAGACGCTTGGGACGGACTCGCATTTACAATTGTCCCTTCGCTCGCATTTCTGCTTATATTATTGTTCGCGTTATCACAATTATTCGGCGGATTAGTATCGTAAGAATCACCGAAATCTTCATCACTACTCTTTGGCGTGTCGTCGCCTATCGGACGCATTTGGTTGATGTGCCTTTTCCAGACACGACCGTCGTCTAAACGTATTTTAAAATGTAAGTCGCCTAACTGTTCAATTATCGTACCGAACAGCCATTTAATTTTATCAGTGTAATTGCGACAACTGACTCTCTTTCCCACCGTAAATTTAAAAGGACGTTCATACTGAATCGTGCGTTTTGTACTTGACGGACGTAGCAAATCAAATTTAGTACGTATTTTCCTTGAAAATAATAACTCTGCTGAGGCTATTCCCGTTGCAGTGTGAGGAGTATTCCGGTACTGAAAGAGTAATTTTTGTAAATTGATATACGTATTCGCATGTGTAGATTGCATCTTTTTCAAAGAATTTTTAAGAATCTGGACATAGCGCTCGGCTTGTCCATTTGTCGCAGGATGATGCGGTGCGGTGTATTTTGGAATGATACCGTGTGAATCTAAAAAGTTTCTAAATTCTTTCGACGTAAACGCAGTGCCGTTATCAGATACAATGTATTTCGGTAACCCGTACGTGTAAAATATTTGTCTGCATACATTAACGGTAGTTTTCGCTGTAGTGTCCTTGACAATATGAATTTCCGGCCATTTTGTGTACGAATCAACCAGAATGAAGAAATTGTGTCCTAAAAATGGACCTGCAAAATCGACGTGTACCCTTTCAAAGGGTATTTGGGCTGGTTCCCACACGTGATTTGAAACTTTAGGTGGATTGTTCCTGTGCGAATTACATTCATGACAATTCTGCGTTAATTTCTCTATGTCATTGTCAATCTTGTTCCACCAGACGTACCCTCTCGCGAGATGCTTCATTTTGACTGTGCCAAAATGACCTAGGTGTAACTCGTGAAGTATTTTTTTCTGTAACCCGACCGGAATGACAACTCTGTGCCCTCGAAAAATAACACCGTGCAATAAGGAAAATTCCTCGTAAGGAACCGTGTAATATTTATTGCTTTTAGAATTTGTGTTAGAATTAGAGCCTGTTATTAAGGATTTTAGCAAGTTAGATAATTCTTTATCCTCTCTTGTAGCTGCAGCAACTTGTGCCGCTGTAATAGGCAGCGTATCGAAAGTAGCTTCTCGGAACTCGTCCACAACTTCACACTCTATTTCGTCTGTATTTCGCGGTATCGGAAGTCTCGATAAGCAGTCTGCATTTGAGTGTAATTCCGATTTCCTATATTTAATCTTATAACGAAATCCTTGTAATATTAACGCGTAATGCTGCATACGCATAGCAGTGTAAATTGGCAAACCCTTTGTCGGCGAAAAGATCTGTGTGAGCGGACGATGATCCGTAATAAGAGTAAATTCTGTACCCTGTAGGTACTGATGGAACTTCCTAACACCGAAGATTATCGCCAACGCTTCTTTATCGATTTGAGAATATGAACGTTGTGTTTTCGAAAGCGTTTGAGACGCGTATTGAATGGCTCTTTCCGAACCGTCTGGATAAATATGAGAGAGCACTGCTCCTATTCCGTAAGGACTCGCGTCAGTGGCTAAGGTTATAGGCAGTCTGGGATCAAAATGAGCTAAGCACTTCGGGCTTGTAAATGCTCGTTTTGCTGCCTGGAAACTTTTCTCACAGTTTTCCGACCAATAGAATTTAACGTTCTTTTGTAAAAGATTGTTCAGCGGTTGCAAAATGGCACTTAGATTTGGAACGAACCTATCGTAGTAACGTATCATGCCTAAAAAGCTTCTAAGTTCGGTTAGATTTGTAGGTTGGGGCATGTTGGAAATTGCATCTATTTTATCCGGAGCTTTATTGATACCGTTTTTGTCTATTACGTAGCCGCAATACTGGATTTGATCCGTAAGAAATTCGCTTTTCTTTACATTAATTCGTATGTTGTATTTCTGTAATCGCGTAAAAACCTGGCGCAATTTACTTAAATGGTCTTGTACGTCTTTGCCTGAGACTCTAATATCGTCTAAAAATACGACGACTCCCGGGATATCTTTAAGAATGTTTTCAATGATGCGTTGCCATATGGCTGGAGCGGACGCGACTCCGTACATCAAACGCGTTGGTCTGTAAAGACCCTTATGTGTATTCAAAGTAAGCAGTTCGCGATCCTGCTGTCTAACCTCGAGTTGCAAGTAGGCCTGTAAAAGGTCGATTTTAGAAAAGACTTTTCCCCCAGCCATCTGCGTGAGAAGCTCGTCTGGTGTTGGTAAAGGGTGCGAATCTATATTTAAATTGGGGTTAAGCGTGACACTGTAGTCCCCGCAAATGCGAATCGCTCCATTCTTTTTAATAACGGGAACGATGGGCGTGGCCCATTCGGAGAAGTCCACCTTCTCGAGAATCCCGTTTTGTGTAAGTGTCTCTAGCTCTTCTTCAATTTGGTTGCGTAAACGAAAAGGCACGGGCTGCGGCTTATGGAATACCGGATTTGTATTTCGCTTAACATTTAATCTCGCTTGTATATCTGTAATTTTCGCAATGGACGGACTTGTAATACTATTAAATTCGTTTAACAGCGTTTGTAGTTGCGTATTGTCATTTACGGTAACTTGTTTAATCGACTGAAGTCGGTTCGTAATATTTTTCAACTCCTCAATCTGATTAAGTTGTGATATCCACTCGCGACCTAATAGTGGTTCTTTTTCTATTTCTACAATATATAAATGTAATTTTCGAATACGATTACCGTACTTGACTCGAACTTCTATGTAACCGCATAATGGAATAGGCGTGCGTGTGTAGGACATGAGATTCAAATCGGTTGTGAATACGCGTTCGCCTTTGAATAACCTTTTCGCGTCGGTTAACGACATTAAAGTGACGGCCGATCCACTATCGACCTCGAAGCGCACGTCTTTATTATTAACGTTCAACGTGGCAAAGAATTTTTTTCTGAAACGCGATTGTTCGATCGCGAGCACTTCAATATTCTTAGTATTGTTTCCACGAGACGATTTGCACACTTTTTTTAAATGTCCCGCTTTTCCGCACAAAAGACACTTCATACTTCTATCGAGCGTGCATGCTGACGCATAATGGCTGCCACCGCAACGATAACACGTGACCGATTTCCCGCGCGCGCCATTTTTCGCAACACTATTTTTCGTATTCGCGTTCCCGCGCTTTTTTAACTTATCTGTAGATGCCGATGTCTTCCTCGTGCTGATGGCCAAGGTAGTTTCCCCCTCGCCTTGTAATTGTTTTGTCCCCTTCTCCGACAATTCTATTGTCGTGGCAACTTGTATCGCCTTCTCCAGCGTGAGGTCCGTTGTCTCCAGTAGACGATTGAGTGTTCGTTTATTTCTAAGCCCGAACACGAAGTAGTTCCTGAGCGTCTTTTCTGTATGCTCACCCAGTTTGCAGTTCGTCGATAGTTTCTTCAATGCTGTAGCGTATTCCAAAATGGACTCGCCCTCTTGCTGTTTCCGGCTCGCGAGTTTGAAGTTCTCAGCAATTTCGAGAGGTTTCGGCTCGTAGAATTTTTCTAACGTTTCTGTTAGGTCTTTGTAAGTCATCTCGCTGGGTTTCTGAGACATGACTTCATTTTTAAGGACGCTGTAAGCACTGGGGCCCAAATGATGTAATAGATATGCCGTTTGTTTTTCAGCTGATACGTTGTATATCTGTATCGCCGCTTCCAGTCTTTCCCGCCATTCGGTCCATGGACCGTTTTGAGGATTGAAGGCCTCGATACTCGCAGTATTGCTGGCGGTATTGGCCATTCGGAATTGAGTAATCTCGCCACTGACTGTGTGGCAAGAACCCGAAAATTATGCAAAAGAAATCTGCTTACTTGCAGTTGAAACACGGTCACTACTTGTTGCATTGTGGCGTAACGGCGGCCACGAACGCGCAACGTGCTTTTTGCTTGCACGACACTTAACCGCCCTCCTCGGCGCGGAAATCTTGATCCTCGTCGCCAATTTGTTGTGTCCTTGGGGTAGAACACTGTGCCGCGTGGGCGTAGTAGTAAAAAGACACTGGGTACAATATAATAAAGCGTTTATTCTCTCAAGTATGACCGCGTGCTAACTCGTACAAGGCTGAACCAGGAATGGCTTCCCGGCATGAAGGTGGGCGCACGCAAACGCCCGCGCAGTCACGTGGTCTCCTTTCGTAAGACCTATTCGCATGAGCCAATCAGAAGCTCCTCGCAGATGCATGTCCGAGGCTGGCATGCAGCGCAGTGGCGCGTTTATATGAAACGCTACACAACAATTATATTGTGCCGTTTAGGCATATTGTCGTCACTCCATCCTAATTACCACCAATAAGAAAAAGAAGAAAGTATTATCTTATTTCATTATGAAGATATTCTAGGCATCTCTAATGCGGTATCGAGAATGACGATGATAATAGTATGAAGTAGCGAATGGTATTGTTAACCGATTATGTTTGTAATTAAGGACGTAATGGCCAAATGTTAATCGAGTCATTGTATGTCGTAGTGGATTTCAAGTTGCGCGATTATAGTCTTAGGACCGTAAGTAAAAGAACCGATTGTTATCCCGCTGTTAATATTGCAGAAAATAATGCTGATTATTCAATCGCGAGGGTTTGATGGAAGAGCAATTCAAGAAACTATGATATTAATAGCGGGATAACAATCGGTTCAGGCCTGAAGAAAGCACTAGCAATTTTTCTGCAAGGGTAGAAAAAAACGTAATAACAAATTATCGTCGCATTGCACTCAGATATAAATAAAATTACAAAACTTCACATGTATCATCATAAAATAAAAAGACCGTTACAAACTTGGTTTACATATACCTGTAGTATGTATTGTTTTAAACTTCATATATTTCATCATAAAATAAAAAGAACGTTACAAACTTGGTTTACATGTATATACTATTCTGTAGACATACATTACTATTCTTACAGACTTTCCTCAACATGTTGCATGGAATAAAAAAAAATAAACTCGAATCTTTATTAATCAATGTTCATGCAATGAGATCTCACAGCAGAAACGAAATTTATATTGTTTTGATACAAAAATATCTCTCTCTAATAATACTAATACCACACTAAATGCGGCTCGCGCGCGGCTTAAACGGTAAAAAGTAGAAAATATCGTACACGCTACTGTACACATGTCGTGAAACTGTGCGAGAACTGCGCGGGTCCGTGATATTTCCTATGCCTTTCACACTTAAGAGCAGTCTATTAAACGGACGCTCTCGCCAAGGTAGCGAGCGTACGAAAATCCTCGGGGATAAATAAAAGAAAAAAGGAGAGACAGAAATAAAGGGGCGGAGGGGAGAAAACAAACGAGTATAAAATTACGAAATATTAAATATATCTCTGCGCGTTAACAAACTAAATGTCGCTTAACGTGTTATTTGTACATTTTGTGCTAAATTCGACGGCGTGTCTCGCAGGAAACCTGTCTTATTTTTTTAAATCATGCCGGCGTACTAGTGCAAACAAAAATTTAAAAAAAATTAATAATAAAGGAAATGAAAGAAAAAAAAGAAAAGGAAAGATCGCAATACTGTAACAAATAACACTCGTCTCTTGATCACGCATAAGAAACATCACCCGTTGGACGAATCGTAAACCTTATTTTAATACGTCTACTCTAGTAGAAAATTACCGCAAATTATAAACTAAATTAATAAATTCTTTTAAACTTTTTGCAAAATAAACTCCTCACAAAAATTAAAGCACTTAAATTTTCTTAAAAACTAGGCAAAATTTGAGCAGCTGTATCTTTGTTAAAAATGAACGAAATTTAAGTTTTAAAAAAAGGTTTTAAAGCTTGAAATCTCTACTTTCAGAAGATCACTATTTTCTTTTAGTTTCTGTGAATTTGGTAATTTTTACATATAGAAAATCACGACCTGGACAAAATGGAAAATTTTTTTCTCACTTTGTGGGCCTGTCACGTGCTCAAAAAAATCCTGCAAAATTTTTTGATTTTCCAATGTAAAAGCTCGAAGTTTTCCCTACAAAATCTTTTTTTGTAAATGTTTCTACGATTTTTTGTTACTGAGTTATCGCGGATTGAATAAGAAATGAGCATTTTGACTTTGATTGCTCATAACTCCGTTAAAAATTATCGTACCGCAATTCGCAAAATGGATTCCTAAAGCTAAAACTTTGCTCTATCAAGTGGTATAATCGCCAATTTTTTTTTATAGATTTTTGAATACATTACAAGTGAGTAAAAATATTGTAAAAATTTGTAATTTTTTACTTTCTTATTTAGATCCAAAAAACAATTGTGCAGAACAACAACAAAAATTTAATCTTTACGTTTTTTTGTACTTTTAAGTACCTTACATTTAAAAAAAATTTGCCGAATAGCTATGAGATTTTCTTCATGGTGGCCACTATGGTTTTACGGGACAAAACATACAAAAAATTGTGAAATTGCTTAATTTCAGTGAAAATGAAGGAAAAAAATTAAAAATAACGTTTGGCGGACGTTAAAAAACTGTTTTGAATTACGCTGACAATACATTGAAGATGAGTAAGTGTCAGCATAAGCTAGATAAAAAATTATTGTTTTGTGTTTTAAAAATTTGAAAAAATACCGCCGGCATTAGCGTTACCCAAAGCATACAAGGAGGTTGCCCGGTCAAATTTACGCTTTGTTATGCATGCGTGCGCCTGCGTGTGTGTATGTGTGTCATTCAGCTGAGACCTCGCTACTCGTCACTTTCGCAGTATTTTATGACTCCAAACTCATTCATGACTGTGTATGCGTACGCGCGCACGCGCGTGTTTGTATTTCTGTGTATGTATGCATGTGTTCCGTATGCGTGTGTGCGTGCGTACATGCGTGCGTGAGTGGATAGATGGTCGTAGGTGGTAAAATGAATTTTTTCAAATTTCAAAAACACAAAACATTAATTTCTTATTAAAAAAAAGTCTTTCTAGCTTATACTGGTATAAATTTGAAAAAATTTATTTTACCACCTACGACCATCTATCCACTCACCCACATACGCACGCATGTACGCACACATACGTACACATGCATACATACACACATACGCGCGCAAACGTACGCACACACATTCATAAATGAGTTTAGAGTCATAAAATACTACGAAAGTGACGAGTCGCAGGGTCTCAGCTGAATGAGACACATACACACACGCAGGCATACGCGCTTCTGCACAATTGTTTTTTGGATCTAAATAAGAAAGTAAAAAATTGCAAATTTTTACGATATTTTTACTCACTTGTAATGTATCTAAAAATCTTTATGAAAAAATTGGCTATTATACCACTTGATAGAGCAAAGTTTTAGCTTTAAGAATCCATTTTGCGAATTGCGGTACGATGATTTTTAACGGAGTTATGAGCAATCAAAGTCAAAATGCTTATTTTTTATTCAATCCGTGATAACTCTGTAACAAAAAATCGTAGAAACATTTTCAAAAAAAGATTTTGTAGGGAAAAATTCGAGCTTTCACATTGGAAAGTCAAAAAATTTTGCAGGATTTTTTTGGGCACGTGACAGGCCCACAAAGTGAGAATAAAATTTCCCATTTTGTCCAGGTCTTGATTTTCTATATGTAAAAATTACCAAACTCACAGAAACTAAAAGAAAATAGTGATCTTCTGAAAGTAGAGATTTCAAGCTTTAAAACCCTTTTTTTTAACTTAAATTTCGTTCATTTTTAACAAAGATACAGCTGCTCAAATTTTGCCTAGTTTTTAAAAAAATTTAAGTGTTCCTTTAATTTTTGTGAGGAGTGTAGATTAGAATATATTTTAGGTGGTAATGGTTATTGCCTTACCTTGTATACTATTGATATAAGAGTAAAGTATTAATTAAAATACAGATAGCAAATTAGTTTTAATCTTAAAATGTTCCTCAATTTATGTGTTTCCAAAATATGTATAATGAAATTTTCGTGTTCATCCCGTCTGGCCGACCCGAACGTGAACACCCCATACATACAAGAGTAAAGTACCAGTTAAAATAAAGATAGCAAATTGGTTTTAGTCTTAAAATGTTCCTCAATTTATGTGCTCCCAAAATATGCACAATAAGATTCTCATGTTTATCCCTTTCGGCTGACCTAAACGTGAGCACCCCATATAGTCCAGTCAAATTAGACATTTGAGCTCGGAAGTGAAGAGAGATTAGTGAAACCTTTTTAGGGTTGTTGGGGGGATGTAGAAGAGCTTATTTCTGAGTTGTCGGGTTAATCGGACCGATGGGTTTTTAAGGAGGGGAGGGGGAATAAAAAATTTCGTTTTTTCGCAATAACTCGGCGAATTTTGACCTTACATGATTTTTTAACCCCTCATTTTGTAGCTCTTTCAAAGCCCTACAATTCATTTCGTGAAGACTCTAACTTAAAATCAATATTTGTCGAGTTCTAGCCGGTGAAAGTGGGAAAAAATGTATTTTGTCGCGGTTTTTTGCGTTTATCTCGTTTCCATTAATAGATAGAAATGTGCCGCCACTGACAAAGTTGTAGGGCTTGAAGAGACCTACAAAATGAGGGGTCAGTCGTTCAGATTCGTTAAAAATTGAGCCCAGGAAAGTCTCTGAAAGTCGCGCTTTTAACGCGTGGCCGATCGTCGCCGGCGCGCGGCGCGTGTCGAGTCGAGTACGCTCGGGACTCGGCCGGTGCTCCCAGGTTTTAAAAGCGCGACTTTCAGAGACTTTCCTGGGCTCAATTTTTAACGAATCTGAACGACTGACCCCTCATTTTGTAGGTCTCTTCAAGCCCTACAACTTTGTCATTGGCGGCACATTTCTATCTATTAATGGAAACGAAATAAACGCAAAAAACCGACAAAATACATTTTTTCCCACTTTCACCGGCTAGAACTCGACAAATATTGATTTTAAGTTAGAGTCTTCAGGAAATGAATTATAGGGCTTTAAAAGAGCTACAAAATGAGGGGTTAAAAAATCATTTACGGTCAAAATTCGCCGAGTTATTGCAAAAAAAACGAAATTTTTCATTCCCCCTCCACCCTTAAAAACCCATCGGCCCGATTAACCCGACAACTCAGAAATAAGCTTTTCTACATCCCCCCAACAACCCTAAAAAGGTTTCACTAATCTCTCTTCACTTCCGAGCAAAAGCCTTTTTTTTTGTCTAATTTGACTGGACTAATACGTACAAGAGTAAAGTACTTAAAATACAGATAGCAAATTAGTTTTAAATGTTCCTCAAATGTGTTTCCAAAATATGCATAATGAGATTTTCGTGTTCATCCCCTTTGGTCGACCCGAACGTAAACACCCCCCCCCCCCATACATACAAGAGTAAAGTACCAGTTAAAATAAAGATAGCAAATTGGTTTTAGTCTTAAAATGTTCCTCAATTTATGTGCTCCCAAAATATGCACAATAAGATTCTCATGTTTATCCCCTTCAGCCGACCCAAACGTGAGTACCCCATACGTACAAGAGTAAAGTACCAGTTAAAATAGAGATAGCGAATTGATTTTAGTCTCAAAATGTTTTTCAATTTATGTGTTCCCGAAATATGCATAATGAGATTTTTGTGTTTATCCCCTTTGGCCGACCCAAACGTGAACACCCCATACGTACAAGAGTAAAGTACCAGTTAAAATAGAGATAGCAAATTGGTTTTAGTCTTAAAATGTTCCTCAATTTATGTGCTCCCAAAATATGCACAATAAGATTCTTATGTTCATCCCCTTCAGCCGACCCAAATGTGAATATCCCATACGTACAAGAGTAAAGTACCAGTTAAAATAGAGATAGCGAATTGGTTTTATATATGTATAGTAGATACGGAAAAATATTTCAGACAAAAGTTGTATGGTCTAAAGGAGAACACATGATTCCGATGTCAGCCATGTCGTAGATATTGTGGTTTTCAAGAAATTTCAAACACTAATTTCTTAAATGGAACTTGATATTTTCCTTGAGATTAAAGTTGTACATCTCGTGGAGATGTTTCCAAAATACTATAATAAACCTCTCTTTCGTTAAGAATTTCCTATTTTAAATTTTGTCATTTAATATTATGAGATATCTCGTAAAATATTCACTTTTTGATGACTTTATTTTGATACTTTTACACGTAGAATAATAAAAGGAATCAATAAAAAAAATATTTTTAGAGCTTGATTGCATTTTGTAGATTCTACGTATAAAAATATCAAAGTAAAGTTATTGAAAAGTGAATACTTTATGGCCGGTATTCATAGTCGGTTCTTATATTTAAGACTGTCTTAAGTACAATCTTAAGACGTCATGAACCAATCACACAGTCGTATTAGCATCTTAAGACATTACTTAAGGCGGTCTTAAAATAAGAACCGACTATGAATACCGGCCTATAAGATTTATATTTTATATAAAAATATTATGACAAAATTTAAAATATCAAAAATTAAAAATATGACAAAATCAGGAAATTCTTTACGAAAGAGAGCTTTATTATAGTGTTTTGAAAACGTCTTCACGAGATGTACAACTTTTATGTCAATTATAAAGCGCTCCTCTGAATATTTTGTCGCGCGCGCAGCAATGTAAAAGGTGGACTATTCCTTCTCATCAAATCGCGCAGATAGACACATTGATTCGTGTATTTAACCAGTTCTACCTGTTTACGATAAATGGTGTGCTTATTATTTGACATCCTGTATAATTAAAAAAAGCAAACTTTTTATTACATACATATTAAAAGAAATATGTTATTAATATTAATGAAAGGTTAACTGAAGATATAACATATTTATTGATTTTAATAGTTATCAAACGTTTTTAAAGTAACTTTATTCTGTAATTATTATTCTTGTATTAAAATTAAAATAACATTAAAAAATTTAAATGTAACTACCTTTTTGTCTCCATTATCAATCAAATTTTTATTTAAAAATGATGTAAGAGTTTAATGTTTTATTATTTCTATTTGTTTTAGATTGCCTTTTATTTTATACAGGTAAGTCTCTCTCTCTCTCTCTCTCTCTCTCTCTGTCTCTGTCTCTGTCTCTGTCTCTCTCTCTCTCTCTCTCTCTCTCTCTCTCTCTCTCTCTCTCTCTCTCTCTCTCTCTCTCTCTCTCTCTCTCTCTGTCTCTGTCTCTCTCTCTGTCTCTCTCTCTCTCTCTCTGTCTCTCTCTCTCTGTCTCTCTCTCTGTCTCTCTCTCTGTCTCTGTCTCTCTGTCTCTCTGTCTCTCTGTCTCTCTGTCTCTCTCTCTCTGTCTCTCTCTCTCTCTCTCTCTCTCTCTCTCTCTCTCTCTCTCCCCTTTCTTTTTTCTCCTTTTTTTAAAGGTTGGCTGCTCTGCGCCTTTAAAAGTCGGCTGCTTTGCGCCCATAAAAATCGGCTGCTCTGCGCCTACAAACATCGGCTGCTCTGCGCCTACAAACATTGGCTGCTTTGCGCCTACAAACATTGGCTGCTCTGCGCCTACAAACATCGGCTGCTTTGCGCCTTTAAACTTCGGCTGCTTTGCGCCTTTAAAAGTCAGCTGCTTTGCGCTGATAAAAATCGGCTGCTTTGCGCCTATAAAGATCAGCTGCTTTGCGCTCATAATAATCGGCTGCTCTGCGCCTACAAACATTGGCTGCTTTGCGCCTTAAAAAATCGGCTGCTTTGCGCCTTTAAAAGTCGGCTGCTCTGCGCCTTAAAAAATCGGCTGCTCTGCGCCTACTAACATCGGCTGCTCTGCGCCTTAAAAAATCGGCTGCTTTGCGCCTTAAAAAATCGGCTGCTCTGCGCCTTTAAAAGTCGGCTGCTTTGCGCCCATAAAAATCGGTTGCTCTGAGCCTACAATCATCGGCTGTTCTGTAAAAATCGGCTGCTCTGCGCCTATAAAAATTAATTGCTTAGCGGTTTAAGAAATCTGTTGTGCGCCTATTTTATACAATGTCTCTAAAGACTCAAAATATTATTTTAAAGCCTGCAGACAAAGATATAATTACCCGAGGCGAATGGCTTACGGACGTACATATTGATCATTTCCATAGATTTTTACAAAGTTGTTCAGATTATAGGCCTATCGAAATACAATTGCCTGATACGATTCAACCTGTATCACAAGATAAAAAACACATTCAAATATTATATAGTTCGTTACATTGGGTGTGTAGCTATTATGATACAAAAAATATATTTATATATGATTCTTCAAGTAATAAAACATTGTGTAAAGATCATGAGCAATTCTTGGAAAAATTATTTCCAACACATGACTTTAAAAAACATCCCGTCAAATTTCCTACTGTGCAACATCAATTGAACAGTAGAGATAGTGGTGTTTTTGGTATAGCTTTTGCTACTTCGTTGTTATTTAATATTAAACCTGACAAAGTAAAGTATGAACATAAGTTTATGCGTTCACATTTGATACAAATTTTGGAAAATAATGTTATTGAACATTTTCCTCAGGATTTGCAATGTGCTAATCCTCAAAAAGTACTTCCATTAGCAGTGATAAAAGATAGAGAGGCTAAAGCGACTGCTCAACGTATGAAAAGACATTTTAAAAGTAATTACGCTAAAGAATGTCGGGCAGAAAAACAGAATTTAGAAAATCGCGCTACAAAGCAGCAACGATGCAAACAGAATTTACCAAATAATCGTGCTCAAGATTCACAATGTGCTATTTCTCAAAGAGTACTTCCATTAGCGATAATAAAAGCGACAGAAACTGAAGCAATTGCTAAAAGTGCAAAAACACATTCTGAAAATAATTATGCTACAAAATCTCGTGCAGAGCAACAGGATTTAAACAATCGCGCTATTATAAAGCGACAGCAATTCAAACAAAATTTAGAAAAAAAAGTAATTTTAAAGCCTGAAGAAAAAGATATAATTATTCGAGGCGAATGGATTACGGACGATCATATCGATCACTTCCATACACTTTTGGAAAGTTGTTCAGATTATAAACTTGTCGAAACATGGCGAATCCAAATGCCTGAATTTATGCAACGTATACCACAAGATAGGAAACATATACAAATATTGCACAGTTCGTCAGCTCCAATAAATTGTGATGATCCAGAAGATAGAAATGAAGAAGGACATTGGGTATGTAGTTATTACGATACAACAAAAATATACATCTATGATTCACAAAATAGAAAAAAATTGCACGAACATCACAAGGAATTCTTGAAAGTATTATTTCCAAAATACGACTTTGAGAACAATCCTGTCGAATTTCCTGCTGTGCAATATCAACAAAACTGTAATGATTGCGGAGTTTTTGCTATAGCTTTTGCGATTTCATTATTGTTTGATATTAAACCTGACAAAGTTACATATGATTACAGAGTAATGCGTTCACATTTGTTGAAGATTTTCGAATCGAATACAATTGAACATTTTCCTCAAGATCCACAAAGTGATGTTCAGACAGTGCTTCCATTAGCAGTAATAAGAGATAGAGAAGCTAAAGCGACAGCTTTACGTATAAATAGACATTTATCTCAGAAAGATTCCTGTGAAAACATTAGTGATACTGGAAATAATTGCGCTGAGAAACGTTGTCGAGAGGAACAGGATTCGTCAGAAAATAATTGTGCTCAAGATTCACAATGTGCTATTTCTCAAAAAGTACTTCCATTAGCGATAATAAAAGCGACAGAAACTGAAGCAATTGCTAAAAGTGCAAAAACACATTCTGAAAATAATTATGCTACAAAAGCTCGTGCAGAGCAATAGGATTTAAACAATCGCGCTATTATAAAGCGACAGCGATCCAAACAAAATTTAGAAAAAAAAGTAATTTTAAAGCCTGAAGAAAAAGATAGAATTATTCGAGGCCGATGGATTGCGGACGATCATATGGATCATTTCCATACACTTTTGCGAAGTTGTTCAGATTATGAACCTGTCGGAACATGGCGAATCCAAAGGCCTGAATTTATTCAACGTATACCAGAAAATAGAAAACACATACAAATATTGCACAGTTCGTTAGCTCCATACAATTGTCCAGATCCAAAACTTAATAATAAGGGTGGACATTGGGTATGTAGTTACTACGATACAACAAAAATATATATCTATGATTCACAAAATAGAAACAAATTGCACGAACATCACGAGATATTTTTGAGAAAATTATTTCCTGACTACGACTTTGAGAACAATCCTGTCGAATTTCCTACTGTGCAATATCAACAAAACTGTAATGATTGCGGAGTTTTGCTATAGCTTTGCGATTTCATTATTGTTTGATATTAAACCTGACAAAGTTACATATGATTACAGAGTAATGCGTTCACATTTGTTGAGATTTTCGAATCGAATACAATTGAACATTTCCTCAAAGTGATGCTCAGACAGTGCTTCCGATTAGCAGTAATAAGAGATATGAGAAGCTAAAGCGACAGCTTTACATAGACATTTAATCTCAAAAGATTTATGTAAAACATTATGAATACGGAAATAATTGGCGGCGGAGAAACGTTGTCGAGAGGAACAGACTCGTCAGAAATGATCGTGCTAAAAACGACCACGGTCGTCGCATATCAGAATTCAGAAGAACAACTTGTGTAATAATACTAAATTAGTCCGCGGTAAGAAACGTGTACGAGAGAAGACAGACTCGTTAGAAAATAATTGTGCTTAAAAAACGGCGATGTCAGAATTCAGAAGACAATCCGTGGCTAAAAGACGACGTCAGTATAAAGACAACTTTGCAAATAATCGCCGTAAGAAGCGAAAAACGTTATCTTATACAATTCTCAGCAAGAACGAGATAGACAAAGAAAATATTATCTTATACATTCTCAGAAAAAACAAATAGACACAGAAAATATTATCTTCTACATTCCAGCAGAACGAGATAGACAAAAACAATATTCTGATCGTACATGGCTTTATAATAAGCGATATTACGAGAGAAAGAATTCTAAATACGTACTTGCAAACAAAATCACGATATTGCCAAAAATATTACTAGAAAAATATGCAAAGTTTTGGTCACGAAATTACATACAATTTTCTTATTCCTGTGACAATTGAAGACATCGAAAACACAACTTAATATTAAAAATCCTACTGAAAAAGACGATTAGAAGCCAGAAAGAATTCTTACGTTGGTGTATGCTTATTCGAGATAGTTTTGTCAGCAAAATCTCTAAAATATTAGCTTCACTTAAAAAAGAAATCAGAAGTGTGCTTGACTCTTGCCGCTGAATCTCTATAATGACGATAAAATACGTGCATTATGTGGCACATCGGGACATACAGCTTCATCCGAAAATTATTTTATCGACACATATCGTCACTTACTTCATCACAACTTTGGTAATTAACGAGAAAGGTAAAACTATGAATGTATTACCTTTGCAACAGGCACGAGTCCAAAAATCATGGTTGTGCAATTCGTTGTGTAAAATTTATGATGACCGTTGATGAAGATTTAATCGATCGTTATGAAAAATTCCTCAAAACGATATGTACCTGTACTTTAAGAAAATACCACAATTGTTAGCAGATATTCATACATTACGATAAAGAATTCGGATAGAAAGGTCACGCACATGCTTGTTACATTGATGCAACTCTTTGCAAGCTCTATTTCTTCCTGTTTATTATTATCACCTCATTTTCCAATGGTGAGATATATTAAACGTTTAATTTATGAAATGACAAGTTTATAACGACAAAAGGTTAAATCTGGAGAAGCTTTAAACTTCTGTTGATTTAGACACGTTAAACGAAATTATAATTTCGGCACAACAAAAAACATATATGTACAAACATCAGCAGAATCGTACTACTTTGAGTGAAGATGAAATCATGTCTCGCTTTAAAAAAACGCATTTAAGGCTTTTACTAACGCTCCATGGACACACCTCGATATGTTTGTGCATCAGTGAGAGACCTTTTATATAAAAGAAGTGTCTCTGAATTGTAATAAGCTTAAAACACGAATAGATATTCCAATTTGGAGAGATTTAACAGCGCATTTAGAAAAACATAATAGTACTCCGCGATACATATGTCATTACTGTGAAAAAAAATTCCGTGACGGATTAATACCTTCGTATTGCGTTTTAAAAATGATCGTTTTTTACATGATCCACCTGAGTGATATCATGTCTTAACCAGGTTTGAGAAAAATTCTCATACAAAGAGCTAAAGCTTTTCAAACTGTCGTTTCAATGAAACCTGTTAGTAACAAGAAATTGCCTCACAGACAAATGGCACAAAAGTAAAAGGTAGAACGTTTCATTACCGTTACCTTTACAAGAACATTGAACAAAATATGGTCCTGATACTGATCCAATTAATACCAAATCACGAATTGTACTTTGTACGTGTTAGAGGTATTCCGACAAAATCAAAAGATGATCTGGGAAGAAATGGTAGACGTTAACAAGGTTTTTGACGCTTTAGTGTGGTTAAAAGAACATAATCCTTTATATTTTCATATTGTATTGCCAAATACTTGTAGGAGTTCTCTTTACAAACGTCATTAATCAATCCAGAGTTTGAAATACAGGAGACGGAAAATGCTACTGAATCTGATTTGGATGACGAACGCGAATCGAGTCCAAAAAGTCCAACGCAAGAAAACAACGTAGACGCTACTTTAAATAAAGACCGTAAGGCAATGTTAACTCAGGTTCTTGACGAAAATAATGACGATAAAATATACTATTTATCCTTTATATGAAAAAAAATCATGTAAAACTGATACGGTCTTATATCAAATGTTAAAAATAGCCGATACGCCCTTGGACAATCGTGAGAAATCTTTAGATCTATTGTGTTTTCCAGATTTATTTCCTCTTGGTATTAATGGACGACACCAAGCTAGACGGGTTAAACTTCACGATCATGAATTTGATAAATTATGTTTGACGTCCAAACATCCACAATTCAGATTAAATAAACAATTCGTATTTTTTCTGTTCAATCTATACACTTTTCGTCAAATAAATCGTGGTATTTATACCAAACTATGTACAACTAAGCGTTATACGGCTTCAGAATATTTAGAAGCACTACAAACAGATGTATTAGAATCTAACTTGAGTACAATATTCGCCACTATAAGAAATACGGAACAATACTGGCGTATACCAAAGAGTAATTTAAGATGTATGACGCAAGAGTACGGACCTGCGACATGGTTCGTAACATGGAGTCCTGCTGAATGGCTGATGTCTGACTTAGCTGTATATCTTCGTGAAGTAAATGGATGGCCTGACGATTCGACGCCCATTAGTGTACTCGTTGCTAAGGATCCCATGTCAACGTCAAGGTTTCTTGATACCAAATTCAAAGCATTCCTTGATTTTATCAGTTCCAAAGATAACCCGATCGGAAAAGTAGCGCATTACTTCTGGCGACGAGAATACCAAGGTAGAGGTATACAACATTTTCATTTATTAATTTGGATTAAAGGTGCGCTAATTATCGGGAAATCTTCTGTTGAAAAAGTTTCTCAATTTATTTTGCAACACATAACTTGTGAAATGCCGGATCCAAAGATTTCACCATTGTTATACAGGCGAGTCAATACGCATCAACGACACAAACATAACGATTATTGTCTTCGTTCTAAAAAAGTAGGACGCAAAACGATTCGTGTGTGTCGTTTCGGGTTTCCTCGTCCTGTCACGGAAACGTTGATTTTGAAAGATGTCATAAGTTCGATAGCAGGTAGGAACGATTGAAACATAGAAGTAGGCTTTACTATCTTCCTCGAAAACAGGCTGAGATCAATATAAATGATTATAATCCTATTCTTCTTACTCTATTAGAAGGAAATGTCGATATACAATATGTAAGTGAATCATCCATGTTGCTTACTTGGTATATCACTAAGTACGTAAATAAACAGGAAAAAGGAAATAAATGATGCTGTTCTTGATAGTAAAAATGAGAAAAAGGAATCGTTGTGTACAAAACTTTGGAAATATGCTTTGCGAGCCACGAGTCATAGGGAATGTGGAATTCTTGAAGCTTGTGATGCATTGCTGAGTAATTCTTTATGGGGGACTGATCCAAATACGACTATAAAATGGTTAGATGTTAATCAGATACGACGTAGAAAAGTTAAAACTTATAAGGAAATTGAAGCTCTTGACGGAGATTCTACAAATATATTTTGTCCATCTATAATAGATGAACATTAACCACGAGACGAAGAATTGGAATCTATGTTTTTATA
>JASTWK010001689.1:0-27497 GCA_030770225.1 Temnothorax unifasciatus | reverse complement strand
AACAGTTTATAAAACAGATATTAAACAGCTAAACTCTTTTAAACAACTAAAACATCTATATTATACTAAGTGGGAAAAGGAAATAAAACAGCTATATATGTATACATATATTTATTTTAAAAAAATCATACATATTTCTGGTGTCGCGACACCATTAGTATTTTTAATACATTTTTGTAACGCGCAATCTTAACATTTTTTCGCATCTTATAGTATTAGTAACATCTAGATTATTTAAAGATTCGATTCTTCATAATCCGCATCCAAAGTCTCAATGTTTAGACTTTTTCTCGCTTTATCTCAAGTAGATCCACCAGCCATCTCGTTTCTGACATCCCTTAACGTACACAAGAGTCGACGTCTCGTCACCCTCTCCAAGCACGGCCGATGTAATTAGATGTTTCGCCATGCTGTACGGTACGTTTCCATCCTCCCATCGTAGTCCATGGTGATTTGCAATCAACCAGAAGCGCACGACTTGTCGGATTTCATGAGGAGACTCCATGGCATGGGGCATGTAAAATGTAATGCGCCAAAACGGCCCCGTTTCTCAGAACCGCCACCTCCTTTACGACAATTTCATCCCGACGGTGAATCCCTGCAGATCGACAAACGTTGGTACGATCATGACGAAACGACGGAGCAATCTGTAGCTTATCGTGGTACATCAGTGCCTCTTATATTGCAATATCCGCTGATATTGCAATTTACATGATTTTGCGCACTACGTTCGATAACGGACAGTATTCGATTACGCGATCATGTAAGACGAGACAATAGGCGGTAGTATTTGCCGGTACATTCTCTTTACAGTCAAATTCTATTCGCACATCCACGGTGGCGCTCTTGACAGATTCGTTTTGTCGCGAGCAATCAATGACAACAAAAGGTCCTTTTGTCAGGAATGTAACCACGGTGCAAAACGTATCGAAGCAGTCGTATCCGTAATAAGTTTTACGAAAACGCGCATACATATCGAAAAGGACGGCGTATCGATTTTTGCCAAAATCCAGATTCAAGTCATCGTACGGATAAAATTCAGAGTTTAGATAAAGTTTCACGTTGGTCAAGTTACAGTCATCGAATACGCTAACATCTTGCGACATGATATTCTTGCGTCCGGTCTGCAGCGCAAAGATAACGTACCGCGGCTTCTCCAGCTGAGTCGCCGTTTTTAAACGGCCCACGAATGCTTGGTCGTGCTCTGTAACATAGGGTACTCATACAGATCCCACGAACGGAAACTAACACTAAGATATCGCCCGCTTTCTAAGGCCCGTAGCATGGATAGCTTATTGATCTCGTTTAATGTGACGTGAGGCATTCGCCACTGTACTTTAAACAATTCAATTTCCGGCTCCGTCGCCGGATTTCCCACAATGCAATTGTTATCGCTGCGCGCTCGTATCAAAATTAATTCGTGACGAGCGTTAACAACCACGCGTTTGTAATCCTCGCAAAAGCCCAACAATGTGTTGAGCGGTACGCAATAGTTGAAATATCCCTCCGGGTGAGAAATGTCCCATCCGGCATTTTGCATAATTTTTGCTTTGTCATTTGTAAACGATACATAGTTCTTGATGGTACTGGTTATTCCAACGTTTCTGTTGCGATCAATCTCCACGCCGTTGAGCTCGTATCGAATTTCGTCAAACATGAACGCCACGCAATTATTCGCAAGCGTTGTCTCAGACGCGTCATTTTTTTTCTTTATCGTCAATCTTCCTTCAACGTAGAGAAAGCTCTCGCATGGCAACGTGTATAAATCCTGCTGTTGTATGGGTATTCTTATCTCATCGTTATGTCCAAACGTTGTGTTGGCGTACGGATTGTACGTGTGTGTCTCAATCTTGACGACGCTGTCGTCAAAGATCGGTTCACCTCCAATGTTTAAGATATTAGCCATTTCGTACGGCGAAACCCAATGATTTCAAAAATTCAACGTTCGATGCGGTGAGTTTCTTCTTTGGCGATCGGATTGTCTCTCTAATTTTGTTTCTCGTCTGTTGCACCTGCTCAGCTTCGTTCAGTACGAGCATCTCACGTTATCGCTGTCGTCTTCGTACATGCAGTCTAACGGTGATCTCCTCTCCACGAAAATCAATCAATCGACCGTCCTGATCCACGACGCGAAGCGTCAAGTCCGAAATGCTCCGTACGATGATTGGAAGGTAAATGATCTGTGCCGGCGTTTCCGATATCTTATATCCAGGAGGCACACTCGGTGAAAACTCGTGTATCGTGTGCACGTGCTTGTCGTTGCTGTACGCACCCGCGGTCACGTTACACTCTATGCGAATAATGTTTACGTTGATGATATTTATCGGAACATCCGATTCGTGCCATTGTCGCGACTCTAGCACGCGATTCGCTGAAAATCCTAGCAGCGATCCAATGTTGTTCGGTTTGGTGAAATTTATCCGATAAGCGCACTTGATCTCGCTCTTCATCGTATTGTTATTAGCCCGAATAACAATCAATGGGCGCGGTCCATCTTCGTTTGTCGAGACAATACTGGATTGGTTCCATAAAAGAGCGCGTTTCAGATACATGTCTATATCACGCAGTTCGTACGATCCTTCGGGAATGGTAATCTCCTTGTTGTCGTCATCGTCGTCGTCATAGTAGAATTTATTGTTCGACGAATTTACATTCGGTATCGTGTTATAGGTTTCAAAATCTGTCAGACCGAGCTCGTAATCGCCATCGCTCAAATCCACGGCGGGAAAGTAGCTCACCGCGAGGATGCTGCTCTTGCCGGTGAGCGTAAATGTCAGTGACATGTTTGAACGAATACTGAGATTAAACATCGTAACGCCGGTCTTTAAATTGATTGTCAACCGACTGTAGAAAGCGCAGACACAGTTGTCCGCAATTGCTCTGATCGTAGCGCTGAAAAGGCGTGCGATTGTACTCTATCTTCGTCACGCTCGGTTCGAAATATCGCACCAATTCTTTCGGCGGTCGAAGATTGCCGAAACTGTCGAAATATATGGCACGATCTCCTCTCTTCGCGTACGCCACCCAGTGAGTACCGGGTCCCTCGGCATTATCCAAATTCACGATACCGCTCTCGTTTCGACGTATACCGCCGATCGGTAACGAGTCGCGCATGAAAATACCTCTAAAATATGGAATGCGCATACGTTTTGCAAGTTGTTGCAATTGCACGTTGGTAGTTACACCCTTGGGGATTTTTAGAGTCTCTTCGACGTTTTTTTTTTCTCGAGACTCCCCGTCCGCGTTTATACGGAGCGAGATAAAGTCCGTGACCTTCCATGGCGCGATTGTGACGTTGCATCTCTTCCAGCTGACGTCGCGCGGCTTTGTTATCGTTCACGGCCTTTGCGACTCCCGCCGCTCCACCGACTAACGAACCGAGAACCCCCAACAACGGCAGGATCGGTAGGATACCGCCGCGTTTCGCTACCGGAAGTATTCGCTTGTTCTTCTTCTTTTTCTTCGTTTTCAAACCCATACCGAGTTTCGTTTTAGCCTTCATGGCCGCCCAGACGGCTGTAGCTGCAGCTCTCTCTCCGAGAGTCGAATCGTTCGCGGTGACACGTTTTTCGCGCTTTCGCGGCGAGTATATTGTCTGCCACGTGTCGTTCTGCGAGATCGTTGCTACGCGAGTAGGCTATGTCGTGCTCGCGGCACGCTGCGTCCAATGGATTGATACCCCGATCACCTCTTGCCAATCGTGTTTCTAAATGAGTTCCCGGACCGCAAAATTGATAGCCGGGAATATGTAATTCGATCGGAAGCGCATTTATCGCGCGATTCAGCAGACCTCGACCTATCTTCGGCGGCATTCGCCGCAGTTTTTTATCAACGGTGGCGGACCGTCGATGTGCGTTTGCTGACTCGGCAAATTATAATGTTTTAAACAGCGACGATATTGCTGAACTTCCGAATCTGCCTTGATATGTTCGGGAAGCTTATCCCACAAATAATCTATGTAATTATAAAATTGTCGTAGTAGAATGACCTTTGGTATATACTTCAACTGCTCGGCGGTTAAATCGTAAATATCGCTGTTATCCGACACGAGCAAAAACATTTTAAAGACTGAGCATCTCAGCTCTACGCGTCTCTATAAATAGGCCAGCTTTCTCGATACTGTTTTCATTCGTTGTGGAGGGGAGGTAAAATGCGGTTCGTACGACAATCGCGGACGATCAAAGTGACAAACTTTGACGATAGGATACAGTTAACGAAAGAGGTACGCAAACATGGAGACGTGCTACCGATTTCTATACGCGGTATCATCTGCGGTCCGTCGAATTGCGGCAAGACAAACGTCTTGATAAGCTTGCTGGAAAGTCCGCACGGTGTACGTTTCGAGAACGTGTATGTGTACTCGAAATCGTTGCAACAACCGAAATATCGATATTTGGAGAATATACTAACACCGATAGAAGAGATTGGCTACTTTACGTTTTCGAATAACAGTGACGTAATTCCACCGAGCGAGGCGCTCTCGAATTCTATTTTTATCTTTGATGACGTGGCGTGCGACAAGCAGGATACGATAAGAGAATACTTTGCAATGGGCCGGCACGCGCACGTTGACTCCTTCTATCTTTGTCAGACGTATGCAAAGATACCGAAGCATCTTATACGAGACAACGCGAATTTATTGATTCTGTTTAAACAGGATGGTACCAATCTGAAACACATATACAACGATCACGTAAACACAGATATGTCTTACGATGATTTCAGTAAATTGTGTCATACATGTTGGCAACAAAAGTATGGATTTGTGGTGATAGACAAGGACAGCGCGATTTCGAATGGTCGATACAGAAAAGGATTTAACGACTTTGCGATACCGAAACGTGCTTAGTTGTCGTCGACGCATTGATTGAACAACGTTATCGCAACATGGGCAGCAGCGAGGAGATTAGAGAGCGCGAGAGGATAGCAAATCAAATTGCAAAAACGAGCAATTCGATTCGCAAAAAGTATCACGCCTTGAAAACGGGTAAAATGGAGGAAGATATCGCGTTGGAGAGACACTTTAAGCCCATCATCGAGCCTCTAAGGCAGATTGCCGAAAACACCGTTGGCAAGGAATCTGATGTGTCAAAGATTGAGAATGAAACGGCGTGGGAAGACGACGAGCCAAAGCTCAAACGAAAACGACCAAACGCCTCGTTTAACGACTCTGTAATGGCTTCAACTCCGGTTACGTTGAAACGATCGATAAATATGCCATCTAATTTGAGCGAAATATCCAAAATTTTACAACCGCGTAAATCGAAAGATTCATTGAATGAACCGCCGATAACCTCAGCTCCTTCCGTGCAACCCCCAATGGTCAAATCACTCGCAAACGGGGATGTTTTCGAAACCACGGATGACTCACTCGTGACGTCTGTTCGGGAGCAGTTGCAAACATCTGAAGGTCGAGAAATGTTGCGAGATCGCTTGGGTCCATTGAGCCATAAGTACGTCGGGGCAGTTCTCAGTGGTGATCAAGAAAGCGGTATAGACACCGTATACGGCGTTTATTTCAGCAACGATGGAATGATGCTAGGTAATAAACGTTTTGACGTGGACAACGCGGACAACATAATTATCAATGGTATACGATACGCTGGCTCACGCGGTCTTTACGAGTTGATCTTTAAGAAACTTCCCGATTACGACATCTACACGGAGGACGACATGCAAACATACAAGAGCATTCTGTTGACGACGAGTGCTCATAAACGCAATTACGATGCTCATGCTCAAATAAATGGCAACAGAGAACCCAAATACACAAATATAATCGCGCCGTTGATTTCGGGTAAAATAACTGGAAAAGGTATACCGCGTGCCATGACATTAAACGGCAACAAGATCGATCATATAATTGCACCGCTGATGTCGGGTAAAAAAGCTGGAAAAGGTATACCGCGTGCCATGACATTAAACGACAACAAGATCGACTATGTTCATTGGGACGATCCCAACGAGCTTGTAGATCGTCTTCGATTGCTCGAAGCTTCGCGCCTTGCCGGTCACACCGGTCACGATAACGAGATCCTGTCGATTATCGAGGAACTTCGCGAGGCTGGACTTATTATAAATTAAACCGCGCGTCGGCGAGTCATTCAATCAACATCGAAATGCCGATCAACAAGTTTGGTATATCGCTCGGAAGAAGCGGTGCGGAACCGTACTATCAATGGAGAGGATTAATCAGAAATTACGTGCGCGATAACGCCCTTTGCGTGGTCGCCACCGACTTTGATGCAAATTCGCGCAAGATTCGACGGATAGCGCCGCCTGTAGATGATGGCGATGCCGCCAATAAACGTTACGTGCAGCAGAGCGTGCAAATTTTGAAAGATCGGCAGGATGAAATCGAGAGAAAGATGGTTGCATTCCAGAATGACGTGCAAATTACTTTAAACGAACTTCAAAAGATGATTCAAGAAGTAATTATCGCGTATCATCGCGAATAGATAAAAACGTACATCTGATCTCTGCGTCAGTTGCGCGTCATCGTCATGGCTAGTAAGAAGCAATCTACTGAGAAACGGAGGCTGGTGGAAGAATTACACGCTCCTGCGAGAAGAAATTTTTCGCGAAGACGCGTCATAGTGCGCGGATACGATGACCTGTGGCAGGCGGATGTGGTCGAGATGCGCCCATACACGCGATTCAACAGAGGCTACCACTACATACTCACCGTTATCGATGTGCTGAGTAAGCACGCATGGGCCGTACCGCTCAAGGCCAAGAGCGGAACCGAGGTTACTACGGCGATTGCGAAAATAATTCGAGACAGCGGAAGATGTCCGAAAAATCTGCAGACTGACAAGGGCAAAGAATTTTACAACGCAAACGTGCAGAAACTCTTGAAGAAACATAATATCAATCACTATTCGACCTATTCCGTAATGAAGGCATCGGTCGTCGAACGATTCAATCGCACACTCAAGAACGACATGTGGAAAATGTTTACGCTCAATGGAAATTACAAATGGATCGACTCGCTGCCGGGTCTCGTATCGGATTACAACGCGCGAAAGCATCGAACTATCGGCATGCGACCTATCGATGTTACCCCCGCGATCGCCGACAAGCTCCTAACAACGGTGTACAGTCACGTAAAGATCGCTGCTCCCGCGCGATTCAAAGTAGGCGACTCGGTACGCGTGAGTAAATTCAAGACAATCTTCGAGAAAGGATACACGCCAAATTGGACCACGGAGGTGTTTAGAATCGTCAAAGTGCAGAAAACTAATCCCGTGACGTATCTGTTGGAAGATTCCTGCGGAAAACCCGTCGCCGGCGGCTTCTACGAATACGAGTTACATCGCGTTGCTAATCCCGACGTGTATCTCGTTGAAAAAGTTTTACGCAAAAGGGGGATGAGGTTTATGTAAAGTGGTTAGGATTTGATAATTCACACAATTCGTGGATACACAAGAATAATGTATTGTAAAAAATTTATTACAATATAAAAACATATTATACATACAAATGAGTCATTTATTTTCATAAATATCTAAATGTAATTACAATATATATTTAAGGTATTTTATTATGCCCCCATGGCAACGTCTCGGTAGAACCGGGTATAATGAAGCGTTTATCATCGTACGGACTTAGTGCTATTTTCGTTTCGGACACGGTGTACACCTCGTGTTGTTTGGATCTTATGCAAGCCTGCTGTCGCGTCATTTCAATTTCGTCGCGCAGACATTGCGTGTAATCGTCGAACGTTATCGACCTGGCTACGACGTTACTCTTAACACCTTTAGCCTTTTTCGTATCTTTCTTACCGTTCACTCGCAAGGCGTACATCTTTGCTCTAAGCCCGACAAATTCAGTCATTATCGCGCCGTTGTTTTCGTCTTACATCAAACCCGGAACTTTTTTATTGGCGAGTGGGATACCGTACGCATTATCGACCGCGTAATCGCTAGTGTCAAATCTATTAATGTCGCGCTTCATGGTGTCATACACATCGTCGCACTCGATGTGATAAATGAGACTGTCAGTATCAGTGTACGTGACTTTACACTTTTCGCGATACAACGGTAACATATACTCGTGATGAAATTCGTACAAACATGTCTTGGATATGTCGAGGATGCACATACCCACGTAGATTGGTTTGTCGAACTTCACCTCGAGTTTTCGCATTTCTATCGCTACTAAATTCTCCGAAAAGACGCTTCGGCTATGAAAATTCGGTTTCGCAATCATTGCCTCCGCGCCGTATCTACCCTCCCAATGAGTCACGAGTCGCACGTCAACGTGATTCCGCACATTCTCCATGGTTTTGCCGAACACAGCGTTGTTCATCAATTTGTATAAATTTTTCTCGAAATCATTCTTGGCCAATGTTCTAAATTTCGTATTTAGTTCAATATAATCGCGAAGCCACGGAGATTGCGCGAATTTCAATATGCGGTGAATCTTTGATATACGAAGACCGTGACGAGTACACTGCTGCAGGTTGCGATAATGTATTACATAACGTTTCTTATCGTATAATGTTGCGAGGAGCTTGTTCTGCAGCTTACCAGGTGGTTTATCGCGCGTTGGGCAGAACGGTAGGTCAGTGTGCGCGTCGTGAAGATGTTGCGGATACTCCAAGTCGACTTCGAGAATGTAGCCTATCGAGGAATCCAACGCGATATCCATAACATTAAAATTGGTTACGTCGTCGACCCATTGAAAATCTGCATATGGCAATGGTTGACACATTGCCCAGCCGTATAAGTTGTTTACGTCAAAATACATCAGATACGATGATGGTTTCGCTGGATCGTACGACTGCATGTATTTGTTGTTGGCCAGCGCGTATCTGTTCGAACATTTGCTCAAACCGCCGCGTATACCGCGTTCGATAAACATGACCATGTCAATGTCGGTGAGCAATTCGAAATTGATACGTGTATGCTTCAACATAGCATCCCACGTAAAACCCGGTAGAGTATAATAATAGGCGGGATCGAGTCCATAACTCGCAACGCAGCTATCGCAAAAATTTTCAAAGATATCGGCCAACAGCAAAACATCGGTTTTGAGATATAAATCGCTGTAGTCACCGAGCGTTCGAATGGAGAACCGCTGCCAGACGTTGACGGCGTGCGCGTAATCGCTTTCAGATACGGTGTCACCTGTCAATGAACTGTAAAACGAGTCGCGCGACGGTAAGCACGAGTCCTCCAACTTTTCGACGCAGTCAATGTACTCGTACGGAAATACGCCTTTTCGTGTCAACAAATCAAAATTTTCTGCGGATAATTTACAAAATTCGCGTTGCAATATTCGCAGTTTATCCTTGCTAAGATAAGATGCCAATTTGTCGAGACTAGCGGTGAGAAACTTGTACGAATCGATAAATCGCAATTTAACGCAAATTTTCTTATCTTTATCTTCGGTGCTTTTAACATTTTTCGTAAACGAAATGTATTTCTCTTTTGTAATTGGGAGTAAATCTACATGTCCTTCGTACGCTGTTGCTATTTCCGTTATAATAAAATGCGCGTCGTAGCCTGATAAATTATGAAAAACTATCGGAATACAATGCGAATCTTTATAATTTAAGTTACAGTTTGAGTGCGCGGGACCTCTGTACTGACCGGTCAGATGGCAATGATCGCGTACTCGCACGTCGTCTGGCTCGAACGGTTTTTCGCACACGTGACAGTGCGTTGCGCTGTTAAACTTTTCCCACTCGTCTCGCGTGAAATCCGCCATGGGCAAATTAGTGGACAAGATTGTCTTTACATTGTGAGCTAAACGTCTTAGCTCCTCGGCGAACCACGCGACGCAATCCTTATCGCGACGAAACCGATACATTGATAACGAGTCGTCGTACGAGCAACGCACGTAGTACCCTATGCTAAACACGCGATGATGTTGATACGTGTACCTGGACGTTTCCGGATCCGCTTCCATCTTCTCCAGGGTACATTCCAGGTCGGCGTATATGATAAACGGAACTCGTTCCTTCCTGTTGTGATTCTTAAAGGCCAACCACTTGTTGTTATCGCTCGGTAACTTGATCGCGCAGTCGTTCATCTCCAGACAGTCGACGGTATGGGCTTCCAATTTCTCGCTCGTGTGGAAATAGTGTAAACATCTGTAAATAATGAAATTTTTTATATATTTTTTAAGTAAGATTTATTTTTATTATTTATTAGGACGTATACTCACCGATCGCAAAAGTATTTCCTGTGCTCTTTTTTACTCAATTGCGAGCTCACGAGGCGGGATAAGTTCTTGATCCATGCAAAATGTCCCACGCTGTCGTCATGCACGTACAGCAGATTTACATGCCTGTCCATCTTTCTGTCGGTGAGCCGTATTGGCACGATAGCAAGTTCCTCGTTTTTTTTCTCGATGCCGTACACGTTGATGGAGATGTCGTTGTAATTTTCGAAAATTTTAATTTGATCCAGCGTCATTGGAAACTTAATGTTTGTAAGATTTAGCACCGACGTGTAATGTGGATATGACGATTCCCGTTCTGCATGTCTTTGGGCTGGATGCAGAGCAGCCACCACTGACCATGCGAAACATGCATTGTCCATTGATCGCACGTTTATCACCGCTTTCTTCGTTTTAATTTCTCGCGGTATTTCCACAAAACACCCCGCGTGCAATGGATTGTACTTGTTTACGTTAACAGTCAAATTCAGTATACGCGACAACGCCCATCCGCTATCACGTTCCTGGAATTCCTCCAGCGATGCTAGGGTAGGCTCGATAACGCGTCGCTTGTACCACTCGCGCAGATCGGACATACGAAAGAGTTCACTGTTTCTCGTAGCGATACTTTTATTCGCGCGTTTGTCACCCGCAACAAATTCACCATTAAACATTGTGTTTATCTTTACATTGTCGTGTCGTTGCATGACGTTCCGCACACGATCGAGTACAATGTCTCTCGCATCTTTGAGAAATTGACGCGGGTCGATGTGTTTCGAATTTATCACCACACCGGTCAGTATACGACTTTCAAAAGCCGTATCTATCTCGCGCCATCTGAGTCCTGTCTCACTCGCACTGTATCCGGCACCCACATGCACGAAACGTTGACGTACCGAGTCTTTCAGACTTTCGAGTCGTGCGATACAAGCAATCAACGACTGTTTAAGACCGATCGATAATCGTGGCCGTTTAATTCGACTTTGTTCTTCCAACGATTCGATAAACTTGTCGCATCGTTGCTCCCACGCAGTAAATTCTTCCCACGAATTTAAAAGGGCGGATTGCTCCAACAACTCTTGCTCCATGTTATTGCACGATCCTCTCACTAATGCCATTTGTTGCACTCACGACTTCTAATTCTCGACTATTGGACGTATCCCCCCAGATTCGTCATTTTATATCCTACTAATGATGCATCGTTTGCTAGCATATTTAATTTTATCTCAGCAGCCGTACATCGGCGCTATTTGCAAAATTTGCAGTTTTGCACGTGTTCGATGAAATCACCGCGAGACACGTATGTTCTTGAAAACAATAACGCACCATTGACTTATGCAAAATTGCCAAATTTGCAGTTTTGCACGTGTTCGATGAAATCATGTCGCGACATGTTCTTGAAAACAATAACGGCCCATTGACTTATGCGAAATTGCAAAATTTGCAGTTTTGCACGTGTTCGATGAAATCATCGCGAGACACGTCACGACATGTTCTTGAAAAAATCATATTTGATGCTATTGCCCGATGAGGTGATCTCATCACGTTCTTGACAAAGAAATCACATTTATGTGGATTGTGGTGGTGGTCACCATGCAGCAGCCGTACATTGGCGCAATTTGCAAGATTCGCATTTTTGTACGTATAAATAGTCTACGAGGATTCTAGCGCGTGCAGTCAAGAGTTTGATACGGTTTGAGTCGCAAACAGCCTCTAGATACGATGAATGTTCACGGTGCGAACTACTACGTTCCGATTCAGAATGAAACGTGTGAGAAACAGCACAATGAGTAAGTACCGCTAATTTTCGTATATACTTGTGCAAAAAAAAAAACTTTTATAAATATAATTGTATTTGTTTCAGTTTTGATAAACCCCGCCACATGCCACGTATTTTGGGAAGGAGATTTGCCCTGACATCGACAGCATATAAATTTTTGGATGTTGGAATCATCGCGGGACCTATGTCCTCTGTGGACATACATATTGGCGATAACCGAGGCAATCGGATAATTCTGCCTTATGCAACGTGGACGGCTCTCATCGAAAAACGTGCAGATATTCAGCGACTCGTGCAATCACCGACGCCATCATCGTTAGCGTTTCGAGATCTGGAGCTCGTTAAAATATGCGATGCAGATATTATAAAATTGACATCGTGCGATACCAGCTTGTACATGAAACCGTCAACCGTACTCTTCCTGTTTGAACTAGAACATTGCGTTGAGAATGTGTGTTTTCAACTATGCCAAAATGTTCATGGCGTAAGTGAAAAATTTAAACAATTTGTAAGCATTTTACGCCAAAATGGTATCATCGATAAATGTAATGCAGTTAGAATCTTGCGTGAATTTTACGATAAAAATTCAATTATTGATTGTGAATTATTAGTCTACGCTATAGATACTATTGTGTATAATGCGCTACATGATAAATAAATGCATATAATATGATAAAACAATTTTTCCTTTTCATTTTCCGTTTATCCCATTCCCTGTCATTAGAATTAAGCTGTCTTCGTTTACTTAAATGTAATATTAGAAATTAAATATCGCGAAAATCTAAACGATTAAATATCGTTTGCGAAGAAAAGATACGCGATCGTGAGCGAGAACGCGCGAGGGAAAGAGAACGCGAACGAGAAGACGCGCGCGAACGGGAGCGAGGGGCCGCGCGAACGGGGGCCGGGAGCGCGAGAGGGACCGCGCGCGCGAACGGGGGCCGGGAACGCGAGCGGGTGACGTCACGCGGACCGCCGCGGCCGTTGCACGCGGTCGCCCCTCACCCCGCGGCGCGGCGAAAACGCGATCACCCCGCGGCGCCGGAAAACGCGATCACTTCGCGGCGCGGCGAAAACGCGGCCCCCTCCCCCGCCCCCGCGACGCATGAAAACGCGTACCCCGCCCCCGCGACGCACGAAAACGCGTACCCCCCCTCCCCCGCCCCCGCGACGCATGAAAACGCGTACCCCCCCTCCCCCGCCCCCGCGACGCATGAAAACGCGTACCCCGCCTCCGCGACGCATGAAAACGCGGTACCCCGCCCTCGCGACGCATGAAAACGCGTTACCCCCCCTCCCCCTCCCCCGCGGTATCCCCCCTCCCCCTCCCCCGCGGTATCCCCCTCCCCCGCGGTATCCCCCCCCCGCGGTCCCCCCCCACGGTTCCCCCGCGGTACCCCCCCGCCCCTCACCCCCCCTCGGAGCTCCCGGGGTAGAACCGGCCTAGCTTACCTACTAATATTACTTGGTTGGATTGTTGATTAGCGTTGCTAACGCGTTGCAATTATTATTTTGTATAATAATTATTACAGTATATATAATTACTTTTATTTTTTATTATCATAATAACATTGATTCTATAATAAAATAAAAAAAATAAAACTGTAAAAAATAACAATAGATACTTTAATTTCTTGCGTTTTAGGAAACACTCTGTAAAATGACTTTAATTAAGAACGGAATTTTTAAAGTGCGGACTGAAATATCAGCAATCCAGTTAATATACACTGAAAAAATATATTTAGATCGAAAAAAATATTTATTTACATAGTACCAATGACTTATTTACTTAATATAATCACACATTTATTTAGAATTAGATATTTTTACTTAAATTAAGTAAAAATATCTAATTCTAAATAAATATGTGATTATATTAAGTAAATAAGTCATTGGTACTATGTAAATATATAAATATTTTCTTGGATCTAAATATTTTTTTTTTAGTGTATATTATACACATATCAATGATATTTTAACAATCGTTCAGTGTTTTCATCGGAAACGTGTTCAAACACTGTCATACCGTGCGGGCCGTATCCGTGAAAATATCGGTCGCCGATCACGGCGACCGTGCAGCCACGGATACGGACGGTTCGGTACCGACACGGTCACGATTAGATGTGAACATTTCTCTATAAATCTTATTGTCTAATTTTTCTGTCCGTGCACGGTACGGATTCGGTACGGGTACGGCACGGTTATGTCTGAATCGACTTTTAAGATTAAGCAAGGATGGTTCCGGGTTGACCGTGAGAGCGGATCCGACCAAAAAATGACCGGGGGTGAGACATTCATAGTCGTTGAGGGTATCGGAGAGAGGTGCGATCGGTCGGGAATTTAGGCATGCTTTGATTCTACATAATAAGGTGGAGAATTCTTCGAACGTTAACATATTACCTAAGACGCGACGCAAATGAGTTTTAACACTACGTACGTCCGCCTCCTATAATCCGCCAAAATGCGGTGCGGCCGGAGGGAGGAAATTTCACGTAACGTTATCCAAAGCGGTCAGGTTTAGGAAATTCGGATCCTGCAACGCGGATTTGTACGCTAGATTCAATTCTCGGTCAGCTCCGACGAAGGTCGTACCGTATCAGAATACATAGTTTGCGGAAGACCGCGACGAGCGCAAAAGCGGGAATAAGCGTTTAAGAACGCTTGGGTAGAGTAGTCTCCAACCAATTCTAAATGTATAGCTTTGGTCGCCAAACAAACAAATAGCGCGATTGCGGGAAGTAATACCGCGACCCGAGGAGGGGCAAATTTGCACGGGTCCCGCATAATCTAAACCGCAGTGCAAAAAACTACGAACCGTCGAGGTTACGCGTGGTTCAAGGAGATCGCCCATGACTTGCGTGGGAATCGCAATTCGCTTGCGCGTACACGCAACACACTGATGGATCACCGCTTTTACTATATTGCGAGCGCGATTGATCCAAAAGTCGCGGCGGGGAATATTCAAGATGAGCTGCGGGCCGGCGCGCGGCGTGTAGCGCTCGCAGGCTTGGCTCACGAGAAGCTTGACAAGCGGATGCGACGAGAGAAGTATAGGGTGGCGAACAGAAAACGGCAAGGGAGCTTTGCTAAGTCGCCCACCCACGCGCAGAACTCCGTCTCGGTCAAAAAACGGTCGGAGGGAGAGAATCGAGCTCCTCGACGAAAGGCTCCGTTGTTGCGATAAAACATTGATTTCGATTGGAAACAATCGGCTTGAATTTTCTTAAACCAAAAAGTTTTAGCAATAGTACAATCAGACGCGGAAAGCGAAATACTTTTCGGGGCGGGATTATGAGACGCCGCGAGGGGACTGTCACAAGATCGACCGCTACGACACACAGTGGGAAAAAAGGCTTACTTTTTGGACAAAAATCGACCGAGCGTGCAATTCTTAACCGATTTCAGAGAACTTTTTTTTATTTGCTCGTAATGAAATGTCCTACAAGATAGCATTGCGCGGTTTTTAAAACAGAGCTTGAATTCAAAATGGCGGATCAAAAATGACTGTCAAAAGTCCTGAAATGATATTGAATATGATATCTCACCTACATTATTGCATATATCTACAACCAAAACACATATGTATAGGGTATTTGGGACGCTAAATATAAATTAATCAATTTAAAAACTTTTTATTCAAAATGGCATTCAATATGAAAGTAAAAAATATTAAAATTATATAATATATAATAGATTTACAGAAAAATGAGTAAAAATTTGATAAATTTTTATTTTTTAATGTTTTTCACAGTTTGTAATATTTAATTGACAAACAAATTGACAGAATTTTGTTACATTGGCTGCGTTCAGCAGAACGCAACAGTTTTCAACCGTTTTATGATTCTCTGCTGAACGATTCTAAATGCACTGAAAGTCTCAACACGTTCATTCAGCGGTCGCCATGATTTTCAGCGAATTAAAAGTACGCTGAATATGGCTGCGTTCAACAGAGCACAACAGTTTTCAACCGTTTTATGATTCTCTACTGAACGATTTTAAGCGCATTCAAAGTCTCAACACGTTCAATCAGCGGTCGCCATGATTTTCAGCAAACTAAAAGTACGCTGTATCTCAAGCAAAACGTTATCAGTAAAATAACTGCCTCCAGTGTATTAACATCGCTGAGAATGTATAAATATAAATATACATATAAAAATATTATTTATAACGCAATAGATACAGTGGAAACGCACAGAAAGTTGCAAAATGGTATGTAAAAATATTAATATAAGAAAATAAAGAAATATATTATAATTATAATTTAGATAAATTCAGGTTAGCACGCATATAACATAGAATAATAAGTTAAATCGTTAAATGTATACAAAATATGTTATACTTTTATGCATTATACTTATTAATTAAATGTAATGTACTAACTTAAATTATAATATTACTATAATAAAATATACATACCTTCTAATGATGTTTATGGCACATCTTGTAATATGTGATGCATTCCTACTATCTCTTGGTAATTTTCTTCAAAATAATTATTGAAAAAGTTTATATAAGTACATAAGTACATGACATTTAATTAATAAGTATAATGCATCAAAGTATTTTACATATTTTATACATATTTAGGGGGTCTATACACGTATATACGAGTTTGACTCGCAAGTTCGGCTCGGCGAGCTTGATTCGCGAGCTGGACTCGAACGTTTTTTCACCACACACGAAAAGAAAATGTGCGAATTTGGCTCATCTGACGCCGAGCCCTCGTGACATCCCATCTACGAATGAGTAGAAGCCGAGCCGAGCCGGACTTGCGAGCTAAATTCATACGTGTATAGACTCCCTTAACCTATTATTCCATGTTATATGCGTGCAAACCCGAATTTATCTAAATTATAATTCTATATTTCTTTATTTTCTTATACTAATATTTGTACACATACGTAGTCCATACATTTATACATCACGTAGTCCATACTATATGTCGATGACGTTTTGCTTGACAGCTTGACGTTTTGCGTACTTTTAATTCGCTGAAAATCATGGCGACTGTTCAGTGAACGTGTTGAGACTTTACGTGCGTTTAGAATCGTTCGGCAGAAAATCATAAAACAGTTGCAATGCTGTTGCGTTCTGCTGAACGCAGCCATTGCTTTATTACAACTGATTATGTAAAGCAATACTTAAACCTTTTTACCGCGTCAAGGTATCTGTCATTCTAGGGTTTTTGTTTTAGTCATTTTTGTTTTTTTTTTTTAATTTTTTGTTTTTTATTAATTTTTTTGTTTTTTACTTTTATTTCCTAATTGGTATATGCTGCACGTTATTTACACACACACACACACACACACACACAAACATTTTATATTTTTATATTTTATACAATCCTAAAATAAAAAAACTTTTATGTACACATTTTAAGACTCTATTAAGAGATCTTTTAGTTCAGGTGATAAATCTCTTGGTGCTTTTTCCTGTTTTATTCTTAAATTACTAATTACAGGATCAGATAAAACCAGAAGATAATGTATTATATCTTTGTTAGTGCATTTTCTTGATTTCATCCTGCTGTTGTGAGCGCGAGCTTTCCTAAAAATCTTATTACTTGCTTTTTGCGCTTCTTCCGACAGGCAACCAATTGGCAAACCTAAATGTTTAATTATGTTACTACCATGTAGTAAAACTTTATGTACAGATGGTGGCATACTGTACCAAGGATATAAATTGAGACATAGTTTTGCAGTATCTAGACAATATTTGTTAAATTTCTCAAGATTTATATCTTTGCCACATGCTAATGTTTGCAAAATGTTACCCAGTCGTTTTATCTTTATCCAATCCCGTAATTTCTGCTATACTTTCAGCGTGTGCAAAAAAAGAACGAACAACATTTCCCGTGTTTGTTGTTCCTGAGCCTTGCTTTACAATGTCAATGGTTAATGACAGTTTCGATTTTAAAGTCTTTTGGATTTTTTTTTCCTTTCGGCTTTTAAAATTTTATTTTTTCCCTTTGCAAAGCCCTTTTTAAAATCAAAATTATAACAAATGTGTAATAGATATTCCATGAAACGAATCCAGCAATGCAATGTAGAAAGCCCAAATTTATAATTATCTTCATTACATGTGTGCGAGAGTGCGCGGATGCGCGATTGATAGCGCGAGATAGACAAGCACGAGGAAGAGCGGTTCACACCAAACAGAATAAGTTTGCAAAGTCGGTGTATTACAAAATAAAGTGTTTATATTTACAAGTATTTACAGTATTCGTGTATTTCCAGAAAAGGAAAAAGCCGTGAAAGCGCGCACAGAAGCTAGTGCGGCAAGCAAGAAGCAAAGCGTGTTCGCGACGAGCGATAGCGAGATTCAAGCGGTGTACAAAGCGGTTGTAACTAGCGGTGGTTCTAGGCGGTGTACGAAAAAGGCGGTTTTGCGAGCGGTGATCTTATGCGAGCGAGAAAACTTCGACAAAGAGGTGGTTGCCGACGAAGCAAGCTCTTTTATACGGGAGCTTCTTCTCGGTTATCACCAATTATTTTGAAGCGTTGACGGTGACCTCAGGTTTTCTCTTGTGATTGGCGGCAAAGGGGTATGACGCGTATTGAGTCGCACCTGATAGGCACTCGGCGGTTTACGTCACCGCATCGCGTTGACGCAAGAGGAAATATTGCTAACCGGCCGTTAGCAATGTTGTTGTTTGTCACACCGGTGACTGTTTGTAACGTGGGCTTGTCTATCGCACAGGACCAAAAAAACGACATTCGAGACGTCTTGAACATAATAGATTGAGAAATGCGTTTAAACAAGCCCACGTTATAATGCAAAGTATTGCGAAAATACATATACGGATTATAATTTCGTTGAAGCAATGAATTTAGAATATTAGCGAAGGCACACGCATTGTGCTTCTTTGTATGATGCAATCGATGCGATCTGCGAATGTAATCGCAATCTCAAACAACATGGAAGACTTTCAATGTATGTTATATCATTTATATTTTTTGGACTTACTCCACAAATGTTACAACAATTCGAAGACTTCTGACCAGTTAAAATGTTGCATACTTTGCCATCTATCATTGTACATTGGATGTCGAAAGTTATAGAAAATATCATATTTACTATACATATTTACATATTTACATATTTTACGAAAGGAAATATGATAATGCATTATCAGGTTTGTTCTTTGTAGCTGAACTGGCTACTAGTTCAGAAAGTGTACACTGAAGCGTTCTTTGTAGCAGAATTGGTAAAAGTGTTGCCGTTCTTAGTAACAGGGCAAGAGAACTAGTGCAACAGTTCTCTTGCACTGGGTCCGGAGGTAGTACAACCAGTGCAGTGCAGTCTGGTGCAATCAGTTGCAGTCAGCGTAGTACACATTAAATAACCTAAAATTATTAGGAGCGATTTTTTTTATAATAAACAAGATCAAACAAGACAATGTTCAATGAAATTAGATGAAATTGAAGATGATAGAGGGAATATCCTAGTAGATGCAAATGGAAACGTAACATGTTATACTGAAGGTAATAAAAGATATACATAAAAATAGTTTTACAAGCAGATTCAAGAGATATCTGACAATTACCGTATCAATAACTATAAGGTCACTTTTTCCAATTTCTTGGTAAGTTAAATAATAATTAAATTAGAGAAGACCGGGGCTAAACCGCCAACGGGGTTGAACCGCCAAATCACATATCTCGGAACCTGTATATTGTGCGAACTCGCTATTAACATTGTAAACGCTGCTTATGGTACCCATGTGACCAACGGAGTTTCGGCAGGTTATCTGCCGTGTTATGATTTTTACGGAGGCAAACGTGTTTTCGTGGTGAAAAGTGAAATTTTCTGCGCGTGGAAATTTTGTAATATCTGCAATAATATTTGCTCTCCAAATCTCGAGGTACGTGATTATAAATGCATGTTGATTATAAAGAGTAATGCATGCTGAACACGAATCCAGTGTAGATATCTAATATTTGATGGGCGATCAAACCTGAAACTGATTTATCCCGGGGGGGTGGCGGTTCAACCCCGGCATTTTTGAGATTTCAATTTTTCCACCGTTGTCGTTTTTGCTCTGTAACGGCCTGACTTTATCGAACGCGGACGGGATTTCTGGATCAGGGGTTCGATGACAGGCCCAGAGACAATAATCAATGTGCAGTGTACAGATATCGTTTATTACGTTTACTCTAAATGCGGTGGTACATACAGACTCGGTATATTACAACGGTCGCCAGACCGGCGGAACTCGGCGTTACGCGCAAGCGCGGTGGGTCGCAACGGCCGTCCGGCTGCGGCGGGACGCGGGAGGTGACGGCGGTCAGCGGTGTATCTGCACTCGGCTGGCTAGCGGACGGATATCTTATCCCTCGCGGGGCTCGGTCAATTCGCAGATCGCGGTATATTACATCGGTAGCGGAACGCGGGACAGGGACGAGACTCGCGGTATAATACAACGGTAAGAACGGATCGCGGGACGGAGACGTGATTCGCGGTATAATGCAACGCGGATCGCGGTACAATACGATGGCGGAACGCGGGACAGGGACGTGAATCGCGGTATAATACAACGGTAAAGATGCGGTAGTACGGAGCGCGCTATAGGCAATGGACGCGAGTGCACATGCACTTCGTATCGGCGGGACGCGCGAACGTTTCGGATGGCGGTGTTCCGGCGATACGGGCGTGAGAACCCTCGCTGCGGGGCTGAGCACGTTCGACCGCGCCTGGCCGTAATCGTCGGAACGGAGGATGGCGTCGGGGACACTTGAGAACCCTCATTCGAGACCCACACTCTGGACCTCGGTTTGCGTGTCGCCCTGGGAGCTTAGGAGAGGTTTTTCGGTCGGAACGGTGTCGGCGAAAAAGGTCCCGTCTCGTCGAGCGCGCCGGTTTATATATGCCGCTCGGTGCGGCGTGTTCGGCGGGAGGGGAGGCCGATCGTCAGGCGCGCCGCGCGGCGGCGGGAGCAGCGCGATCCGTGCTCCCCCCGTCGGCGCTCGTCGGCGTCGCGCGGGAAGGCACCGGTGCGGCGGTTTCCCGCGCACACGGTGCGTTTCAAAAGTTTAAAAAGGTGGGCGCACCGCGCCCTTGTCCTCGCCCGACGGAAGGTCGGTCGGGCGGCATCCGGCGGATGGTAGCCGGGAACGATGCCTTGGTGTGAGGGGCGCATCGTTACAGCTCTATACCGGTTAAACAAAGCAACATAGATAAAAATTTCCTATATAAATTTTGTAGCTAAAGGTTCACTCTTTACAGTGGTATACCACATTTAACTAAAATTATTTATTTTGTTGTTAAAAATCGGCATCGAAAAAAAACTGACGGTTTAGCCCCGGTCTCCCCTACACGTCTGTCTTTATTTTATCTTTAAATTAGACAAGTCCAGACGTGATGATTTAACAATTAGTTAGCTTACCAAAAAGTTGAAAAAACCGGCCCTAATTGTCACATAAATTATATGTAAAATATTTAATAATATACTTTGTATTTGTGTGTAGGAGGATTACAGTTTGGAATTTCGTACAAAGATATTGATTTCTCTTGTGACACACTTAAGGATGTATGTGTCGTACAGTCCTTGCTAAAAGTTAAACTTTTAATAAAAGAAGACTTTGCATGTATGTCAAACAACTCAAAATTTTTTATATGTTAGAAGGAATTACCGTTAACAGTTTGAGTATGATTTTTTGTTATTTAAATAATTAGTATTGTTTAAACAATTAAAAAAAATTTTTGTGGCAAAAAATTTTGAAACTTAAAATACAATATCAATAATGTACGTTTTGCACATAAAAAAGTTTAAGAAATATCTTAATGGTTTATTTATATTTTATTTATATTTACAGCAAAGTGTCGATTCTCTATAAAGGATAATGTTAATTTTATCAACTTTAAACTTAAATAACTCTTAAATAACTTTACAATATAACACGTGTGTTATATTGCATTTATATTGTTGAGTAGGAAATTACAACTAACTTGTACGTTACATGTTGCATTGTGTTTGCTGGGATTTTTCCATTGTAAATAGTTTCATTTCACATTTACAATTGGTCTTAGCAATTAGACAATAAATGCCATAACTATATACTGCAGCATTTACATACTTATTAATTATAGGTCTACTTCTTGTGTTGTTTCTTTTGTTGTTCTTTGTTTCGTTTTTTCCTATCGTTTTACAAGGAAATCTATCTCAAATATAAATATTCTTCATTGTTTATACACTCGTACAGTACTTTAAACGGAAAGATTGTTTTATGGAGCCTATTGTTTTTCAATAACGCATTTTATTCAAACATTTTAAAATATTGTTGATCGGTTCAGAGTTCTGAAAATTACCACGCTGTAAACTTCCATCACAACAACAAGTATTGGCACGGTTTGCATATCACCATTTCCTTGATCGAAAAACTATCAAAGAAAGTGCGAACAATGTCGCTGATGAAGTTTCAAAATGATGGAGGCGAGTACACATACCGATTCGTTTAAAACATAGAATTTGTAAACAAATTTGAAATCTTTTTGAAACAGGACGTCGTTTGAAAAAAAACGAAGAGAATAAAAAAGACAATCTGCGAAGCAAGAAAAAAACAGATTGAAGTTTTCAAAAAAAATTCAAAATCTATTCGACATTGGCCATGGACACGGTCTTACATACAGGTCTGGAAACTTCAGTGGTGAAGGTAGGTCGTTTAATGAAGTTGTTTTTAAATTCTCTAATAGCCACTAGAGTCGTTGCGATCGATGTTCACGTTGCGGCAAGAGACACCGGAGGCCGGGGGGGATATCTGTCATATGAAATTTGGCGGAGTGGTTTTGTGGTCAACTTTGTGGTCTCGACATTATGAGTTCGAATCTCCGTGCCCTTAAGTTTTTTTTTTAATCCTTTCACAAAGCAATGTAATAAATAATAACGTTTTAAATAATTTAAGACTATAAATTAATGAAATATGTATATAAAAAGTAGGTAAACTATGGGCGTTCTAACTCGGGGATCTGAGGGGGGGTGAGGGGCGGGGGGTACCGCGGGGGGGGGATACCGCGGGGAGGGGGAAGGGGGGTACCGCGGGGGGGGGGGATACCGCGGGGGAGGGGGAAGGGGGATACCGCGGGGGAGGGGGAAGGGGGATACCGCGGGGAGGGGAGGGGGGGGTACCGCGTTTTCATGCGTCGCGGGGGAGGGGGAGGGGGGTACCGCGTTTTCATGCGTCGCGGGGGAGGGGGAGGGGGATACCGCGTTTTCATGCGTCGCGGGGGGCGGGGGAGGGGGAGGGGGGGTTACCGCGTTTTCATGCGTCGCGGGGGCGGGGTCCGCGTTTTCATGCGTCGCGGGGGCGGGGTACGCGTTTTCATGCGTCGCGGGGGCGGGGGACCGCGTTTTCCGGCGCCGCGGGGTGAGGGGGCCGCGTTTTCGCCGCGCCGCGGGGTGACCGCGTTTTCGCCGCGCCGCGGGGTGAGGGGCGACCGCGTGCAACGGCCGCGGCGGTCCGCGTGACGTCACCCGCTCGCGTTCCCGGCCCCCGTTCGCGCGCGGTCTCTCTCGCTCCCGGCCCCCGTTCGCGCTCCCGGTTCCGGTACCGTATATATAAAATTTGCTTACCAAAAATTTGCTAACCCAGAACATTTGGCATGAAAGTTCCATGCGGTTTGTTTATTCCTTCTCTCTGTCTGGGAGCGATAATGGGTCGTATTGTCGGAATAGGAGGCTGAAGCACCAATATCATCAAAGGGTTTTTTTTTGCGTGTTAAAACCTCCCACAAAATAATACCCCAACTAAATACATCGCACTTCTCTGTATACCTAGATCCCTCAAACACTTCTGGTGCCATCCACGCGGCCGAGCCTTTATTATTAGTCATATATGTATTTAAGTCACAGGCTGTGCCGAAGTCACAGATTTTAAGCATCTGTCCACCCATAACTAACAACAGATTGGGTGGCTTACAGTACTATATACACTATATACACACAAATGTTCAAATTTAAATGTCTCTCACAAGGAAACTGTGCATACTGGGCACAAATTGCTCAGCATGATTTGGTGTAACGGGTCTCCACATGAAGAACAAAAGAGACCGTTCATCAATATGTATGGCCTGGTCACATGTTTGCAACGTGCACGCAGCATCGAAAATAGTCCACTTAGTCTGATGATGCATGGCGCACAAAACTTCATATGTCCAGGCGTAAAATAATAATACGTGCAACACATTTTCGTCAACGGATTCAATGTATTTATTTCAGCCTGATTCAATACACGAAAAATTTCTTGTGGAGCATCTTCAGGCATGTCACTATCATAACATGAGTCTTCCGATAATCTCGCATCATCATCATCATCATCATCATCATCATGGTCAACGTCCATTTCTAGTTCTTCAATCACTTCCACTTCTTCTTGTTCATTGAATTCAATTTCCATTTCTTCCTCGTTTGCTACAACTACCACTTCATGTCCTTCAAACAATTCCTCGAAATCCATTTTATTATATACACTGACCGCGCTGTTATACTCAAGTACTCGTCGCTAATAAAACGATAAAACCGCGCTGTTGGACTCACGACAGTCAACTCTCGACTACTGAGCGTACCTTCAAATTCATCCTTCTACATCTCGCTATTGTCACATCTTTTGTTTGGTTTTGTTTATCATATCTCATTTCATTGCGATCTCAGCATCCGTACGGATGCGCCTTCCGAAAAATCTACGATGTGCAGTTTTGCACGTGTCCTGCGATGAAGGCACCGCGAGACACGTATGTTAACGAAAACAATAACGTGACTTTCGGTCATTTGATTTGGATAACTGCTATCAAACATCTTTAAAACATATTTAAAAACAACTAAAATAACTGTCAAAACAGCTATTAAACAGCTATTAAACAGCTATCAAACATCTTTAAAACATATTTAAAAACAGCTATTAAACAGCTATCGAACAGCTAAAACACCTTTAAAAACAGCTATTAAACAGCTATCAAACAGCTATCAAACAGCTAAAACACCTTTAAAAACAGTTATTAAACAGATATTAAACAGCTAAAACAGCTTTTGAACAGCTAAAACACCTTTAAAAACAGCTATTAAACAGTTTTTGAACAGCTAAAACAGCTTTTGAACAACTAAAACATCTATATTATACTATGTGGGAAAAGGAAATAAAACAGCTATATGTGTATACATCTATAGTTTATTTTAAAAAATCATACATATTTCTGGTGTCGCGACCACCAGTTAGATATTTTTAATACATTTTGTAACGCGCAATTCTTAACATGTTTTTCACATCTTATAGTATTAGTAACATCTAGATTATTAAAGATTCGATATCTTCATAATCCGCATCCAAAGTCTCAATGTTTAGACTTTTTCTCGCTTTATTCTCAAGTAGATCCACCAGCCATTCTCGTTTCTGACATCCCTTAACGTACACAAGAGTCGACGTCTCGTCACCCTCTCCAAGCACGGCCGATGTAATTAGATGTTTCGCCATGCTGTACGGTACGTTTCCATCCTCCCATCGTAGTCCATGGTGATTTGCAATCAACCAGGAAGCGCACGACTTGTCGGATTGCATGAGGAGACTCCATGGCATGGGGCATGTAAAAATGTAATGCGCCAAAACGGCCCCGTTTCTCAGAACCGCCACCTCCTTTACGACAAATTTCATCCCGACGGTGAATCCTTGCAGATCGACAAACGTTGGTACGATCATGACGAAACGACGGAGCAATCTGTAGCTTATCGTGGTACATCAGTGCCTCTTATATTGCAATATCCGCTGATATTGCAATTTACATGATTTTGCGCACTACGTTCGACAACGGACAGTATTCGATTACGCGATCATGTAAGACGAGACAATAGGCGGTAGTATTTGCCGGTACATTCTCTTTACAGTCAAATTCTATTCGCACATCCACGGTGGCGCTCTTGACAGATTCGTTTTGTCGCGAGCAATCAATGACAACAAAAGGTCCTTTTGTCAGGAATGTAACCACGGTGCAAAGCGTATCGAAGCAGTCGTATCCGTAATAAGTTTTACGAAAACGCGCATACATATCGAAAAGGACGGCGTATCGATTTTGCCAAAATCCAGATTCAAGTCATCGTACGGATAAAATTCAGAGTTTAGATAAAGTTTCACGTTGGTCAAGTTACAGTCATCGAATACGCTAACATCTTGCGACATGATATTCTTGCGTCCGGTCTGCAGCGCAAAGATAACGTACCGCGGCTTCTCCAGCTGAGTTGCCGTTTTAAACGGCCCACGAATGCTTGGTCGTGCTCTGTAACATAGGGTACTCATACAGATCCCACGAACGGAAACTAACACTAAGATATCGCCCGCTTTCTAAGGCCCGTAGCATGGATAGCTTATTGATCTCGTTTAATGTGACGTGAGGCATTCGCCACTGTACTTTAAAACAATTCAATTTCCGGCTCCGTCGCAGGATTTCCCACAATGCAATTGTTATCGCTGCGCGCTCGTATCAAAATTAATTCGTGACGAGCGTTAACAACCACGCGTTTGTAATCCTCGCAAAAGCCCAACAATGTGTTGAGCGGTACGCAATAGTTGAAATATCCCTCCGGGTGAGAAATGTCCCATCCGGCATTTTGCATAATTTTTGCTTTGTCATTTGTAAACGATACATAGTTCTTGATGGTACTGGTTATTCCAACGTTTCTGTTGCGATCAATCTCCACGCCATTGAGCTCGTATCGAATTTCGTCAAACATGAACGCCACGCAATTATTCGCAAGCGTTGTCTCAGACGCGTCATTTTTTTTCTTTATCGTCAATCTTCCTTCAACGTAGAGAAAGCTCTCGCATGGCAACGTGTATAAATCCTGCTGTTGTATGGGTATTCTTATCTCATCGTTATGTCCAAACGTTGTGTTGGCGTACGGATTGTACGTGTGTGTCTCAATCTTGACGACGCTGTCGTCAAAGATCGGTTCACCTCCAATGTTTAAGATATTAGCCATTTCGTACGGCGAAACCCAATGATTTCAAAAATTCAACGTTCGACGCGGTGAGTTTCTTCTTTGGCGATCGGATTGTCTCTCTAATTTTGTTTCTCGTCTGTTGCACCTGCTCAGCTTCGTTCAGTACGAGCATCTCACGTTATCGCTGTCGTCTTCGTACATGCAGTCTAACGGTAATCTCCTCTCCACGAAAATCAATCAATCGACCGTCCTGATCCACGACGCGAAGCGTCAAGTCCGAAATGCTCCGTACGATGATCGGAAGGTAAATGATCTGTGCCGGCGTTTCCGATATCTTATATCCAGGAGGCACACTCGGTGAAAACTCGTGTATCGTGTGCACGTGCTTGTCGTTGCTGTACGCACCCGCGGTCACGTTACACTCTATGCGAATAATGTTTACGTTTATGATATTTATCGGAACATCCGATTCGTGCCACTGTCGCGACTCCAGCACGCGATTCGCCGAAAATCCTAGCAGCGATCCAATGTTGTTCGGTTTGGTGAAATTTATCCGATAAGCGCACTTGATCTCACTCTTCATCGTATTGTTATTAGCCCGAATAACAATCAATGGGCGCGGTTCAT
>JASTWK010001688.1:0-27509 GCA_030770225.1 Temnothorax unifasciatus | reverse complement strand
TTTCTTATTCGCTCAAAAAAACCTTATTTTTTATACAATTTTGAAGATTTATTCTCTGAATTGTGAAAAAAAATATCGCTATCAAGGATATATTTAATGTCAAATTAGTCAATTACAGAGAGAGCCCTGGTAAATAATGGAAAGCGCTAAGAATCTGAGGACACACTGTATATCTTCAGACTTAATTATTTCCTCCCGAACAACGTTTCCGGGATGACAAAAGGGAAATAACGTTTAAATACTCCAATTTATATTTAAATCAATCTCAAGGGTTTTCTTGAAATTTTCGAAATCTAATTCAAGAGACGTATTCCGTTTCGTAAATAACTTTTTCGCTTAACATTTTCTAAATTGAATTAAATTATTGTTTACTTAAATCATATATATTATACACATTCAACTCTTGACTCTTAATATAGTCTGTCTTGATTCCTTCGATAAATTAGCACACTGTACGAGTGCGGCCTTTTCGCGACGTAAAGATTTTCCGGCGTCATTCCGTGGCAAAATTCAGCGACGACTATAAAAGGAATGACAAAGAGCAACCCACCGTGCACCCGACAGGCAAGGGGCAGGAAAAAAGGACAGCGGTCGAGCCTTTATGAGGCGAAACACCGGCCTCGGAAGATATACGAAGTTTCGCGGCCGTCCCCGTCGACTCCGGTATCCTTTGGACTTAAGCATTTGTCTCGCGCCAAATACGCGTGTTATTCCGCCTAAGAGACAATAAAGTGCACATGTTAAGTCCCGCCGAGAATCGGCGCGCCCCTATCGAAACCCCGGCCGTCGAAGGCACCCAAGGATCCCAAACGGATGGTTCTCTCCGACGATACTCGACCACAATCCATTGCATTTCCCGTTGTCTTGCGAACTGACATCGAGAGCACCGCTCTTTGGGAAAAAGGGATCGAAAAGGGTTGCCGCGATACGGGAATACTTAGGGGAGTATAAAAGCTGTCTTGATGTATTGTCGAATGGGGAGACTCTGCACACGCTAAGGATCATGAATGATATTGAGGAGGGTTTAAAATATTCTACCAATCGGCAAAAAAAGATTTGGAATGCTATATATGACATGATAATGATATTAATAGTAGCAATTATTGTAATATATAATTATTATATAACAATAATAAAAATAAATAATGTAATTGCTACGATATCAATAATTTTGTGTACTTTTTCCTGATAATATAAAAATAATTAAAAATGCAATACTTCGGAAAAATCGTATTTCTCTAAAAGCCATTATTAGTGTGCATCATTAATTGTGCGTAACGATGACGCGCGTGTCGAATAGCAATGTACGGGCGTGAACATTTATCACTTCATGCCCGTTTCCTACCACCAAGCCGTCCATTTGGCATTCCCCCTTCTCGTCAACTTGGAAGCTCGATCGAAAGTGTCCCGGCGACACGTGGACACGGGCAACCCCGAGGATATTCCTCGTCGTGTTTCACGAGACCGCACACTAGTCTTATCTCTACCCTTTGAAGCTAGTTGCTTCTGTTAGTTGGTGCAATTGGTGCAATAAATATCAATGTATATCGAATATTTTCGCAGTAAGATTTCTCAATCAGGCTTATAACCCTTTAGATCCCTTTTAGATCCCTTCTCTTTAGATCGAAGTTGAAAGTAAATAAATTATTGTTTTATATATAAACTTCTTTAGAGAGCGAGAAGAGGATTACATAAGCTTATATTATGAAATTTAAATATACTGAAAATGTCTATATTAAATATAAATTGACATTTAATCGCACGTTATATACTTTACTTATAGCTGCAACAAAATTTTGAAATGTTTCTAACTGATTGTAACAAAGATAAACCTTATTTTGCTTGCAACTTGGGTTAATTCATTGCTTCCACTCGCACAATTAATGCATAACTTGTCTATTCTCGATATTGATTAATGGCTGTTTCAGGTTTCCCGTATTCATTACTACTACCATTTATACGGATTTTTTGGTCTAGTTGAAGTTGACCTTCGCCTTACACAAGGAACGTCGCATACTAGCAATTGAAAATGTAGAGTAAAATTGAAGTCTCACGCCACACGCTTTCTAAAACACCGTGCATTGCTCTAGGTGGTGTTCGTTTAATAATACTTAATTCACACGATACTGGAGAACGTTCGTTTCTTGCTCCGCGGGTCCAATCTCCTTCAATCGATCCGTCATTTCTAACACTCATTCCTAATAGTCGGTAATTACGGCTTCGAAAACGACTCGATGTCACGCACTTGCGATGCACTCGCCGGTGGGGCGTTGTATGCGTTAGATGCCGCAAATGCAATACGTAGAGCACAGAACATGTTTTATACTTTACACGTCAAAATATGAAGGAACAAACATATAAATTAGGGAATTATATAATTCATTAAATATGAAAAAGTCCGGGATTTATAATAAAATTCAATTGACAAAATAAATAATTTATTAAATAAAACGTATATGAATATAATACATAGCTACATATAAGAAGAACTATGCATCTTTAAATTGCCATAGTAAAAAATATGACATATTATAATAAAACCTCGATTAACAGAGAGGAAGATTCGAATTTATTTACGAGTAACAACGTTGTTACATGTCGCATCTTCAGAATGTCGTTTCTATCTTCCTGGCATATAAAACTAAAAGACTTTAATTAATTTCTGAAAAACGAGTTTATATAATGATTTCTTGTCACAACATCTTCGGACGACATAGAACAGTTCTTGAAAGCAAAAGTGTCTATTAGAGACGACAAAGATTACAAAACGTCCGGCCACTTCTCATTCATGTATGAATTACTCACGAAGAAGGCAAATGCAAATCTCGCGATTAAATAAATCGGTCGTAATCAGTTTTAATTACAATTCAAGATGAGATAATGAAAGTGGCGATAAGATATGTCATCGTTAATATATGCGGCACTCGTGTCGAGTTATTGTTGCTCGCGATAATCCACATATTCAGGATGGCTGATGGTAATAATTCATATCCATTAATTCCAATATTATTTGCGCGCTGACTATTCGCCGTTTTATGCGAGATTGTATTGTATAGCTTGTCATTAGCCGCGATTAAAGTTATTACGCGTATCGAGGATGGAACGACGCGTCATTAACTCATTTCATTTGTATGATTTGCCTGTTTATTCTTTATATTTTATTGACGAATTGCCTGTATATTGCCAAAGCCTACTTGATATTTCCTTACGTCTTGTATACCAAGATTGCATATTGTTGGTATAGTTTAATTGCAAATGCGTAAATAGAAAATTATTTTAATTTTAGATCAATAATTTAAATAAATATATAATCGTTGACCAATTGTTACCAGTATTGTGCTAAATTCAATAATTAATGTTAATCAATCAAATAGATAATAATTTTAGACTATTGTAACTTTGGCATATATTCATACCAGTGAAGCTTAATTTATTTTCAATTACTACAATTCAAAATCTCTTGATGTGGAAACATTTAGAGTGATGATTGTCAACTTGTTGAATCTAAACTGCGAGCTAAACCAACTGAATAGTTATTTGGTAATAAATAAATAGAAAAAAATGAATTAAATATTATATTCTAGGCAAAAAACCTGTTATTTTTATTAGTGCAGAAAGAATATACATATATATAAATTTGTAAAAATAAATATTATAAAAAGACGTCAACAAATCAGTTAATTGTATGGCTCGGTAATATACGAGGTCTGTTAGAAAAGTAATGAGATTAAATTGATGAAACCTTAAGTATTATATATTTGCATGTGACTAAATTATAAAGGTTTCTTTTAAAATATGACTCACCAGCATCTATATATTGCTGCCAATAATGCTTCCATTGTTCGTAGCATCCGTTTGAAATGATTCTATTGATTCACAATGGTGTCTCTTATATATTCTTCCATATAAATTCTTTTCATAGAAATGTCGCTTATGGCGAGATCTTCTAAATATTACAAATAACAAGAGCCATACAATCAGCTAAATTTTCAATTTTTTGTAACTTTTATTTTTACAAGTTTATATCTATATTCTTTTTGCATTATGCAAAAAATAACGAATCAAAAAATGACGAATTATTTCTCCAGATTAGTATTTAATTTATTTCATTTTGTCATTTAAAAACAGCTATTTAATTTTAACAATTTTTCGATTATTATATTTTTTTCATTTGAGTATGTAATATTTATATTTTATATAAAAAAGTAAATGATTAATGATACTATCGTGCGGAGGAAAATAAATTACGTCAGAGACGCATCGTTACAAAGAAAAGATCGGAAAACATATCATACACACTTTTCCTTTATTTTTTCCGCATAAAAGATTTATGCGCCAAAAACGGCTAATACTCGGCATCGATACGAGTACCAGCACACGCGTACTCAGGTGCATGTGTCTAAATGCGTCGCGTTTTGCGACGAACGAACGTGCGTGACATCCCGTCGCTTTCCAAGCAGCCCTAATTGCCGCCCATTAAGTCGCGCAAGTGTTAGAAATCGCTAATCGAATCAGTGGCCGGTCGCAGTCGACGGTTACAGCTGTAATTGCGTGTAAGAAATAGAAAATAAGCGGCTGTTACGTGCATCATTAGGCACGCGCGCGTGCATTGCCTCTTTCGCGGCGGTTTAAGTTCAATTCATACGCTAAATATTAATCACGCGATGAGAGAAATATTGTAGCCCTGACCACAATAATTCTTCGTTTACTTTGTTCTTAGAAATTTCTATACTAGATGTAATCGCGTCCTCTTTTTTTACGAATTTAGCTTATCAATACGAACTATTATACTAAACATTTTATTTTTTACTTATAACCTTTATCCTTCTTTCCTGTTCGATACTTTACGCATAATAATAATAAAAATAAATTTAATCTTCTAAACAAATATACATTTCTAAGAACTAGACTAAAATTTACTTATATTGAATATTACTTATTAAAAGTAATAGATTTAAATAATTTTTTTCTATATCAATCGCAGTCGCGGCGTAGAAGGAAGAATCAACGTTGTCATTAAGAATTAATTATGCAGATGGCTTCTCGGGTGGCTTCGCTTTGCGGTCTCCTCGCGCATCTCTTCCAGGATCCTCCGACCTTGGTTGTTATTATTCTACGCAGAACGAATTCCGGTAGCTTTACCGACAGACAGCGTAAACGCGTTCGAGAGCGAGATTGTCGACGCCGGGTTCAAATCAAGACGCCGCCTAATCCAATCAGGGATGGTAATTGCGTGCGTAGCTCGGGGCCAGGAGAGCCATCGGGGGGTTGCTCGGGGGTAGGTAGGCGGGTGACTGGCTGGCAGACTACATCCCCGTACCACGAGGGGTGAGTCAGAGTTCAGCCCTGGTAAGGGCGCGCGTTCTCTCTCTTTCCCTCCTCCCCCCCTCTCTCTCTCTCTCTTTCTCTCCCTTGTACGTATCTAAATCAACCGCGCGTTTCGACGGCGCCGATTGAGCACGCAAATCCATTGCTACTGTGTGCACGCTCTCCGCGGAAACGCATTACGTCTGTGCATTGCCAAAGGAAACCTCTACCGGGAAAAGAGAGTCCACTGATGCTTCGAAAGAGATTACAGCGGTTGATGATGATTGCAACTGTGAGTCAGCGTCTTAAGTCATAAAATAATTATTTTTCATCTATTATACATATACTTTTATTTATTCCCCATTGTTATATGCGTATTTTCACGCTGTACTTTGTGTTGGTTTTTTTGTATGACAAAAGTATCGAATTTTACACCTTATGAATCGTTACCTGCAATAAATTTCATGCTCTTACTTTAACGCTAATTGTTCTTACGCTTAGCAAAATGAACCTTTTGTTCTCCCATTATTGCTTTCAAACCTATACGACCTAATAATGCACCGAAAGTCCCGTGTAAGCGTAAAATTTGGAGTCTGGCAAAAATTGGCGAGTTGATTACACGGATACTAATACGGCGCGACTCACACGCCCAACGTTCACATATCCATGTGAGAAAACCGAGGGTCCTCGTGGGTGTGAGAGGCTCTCGGCGCAACAGAGAAATTAAAGGTTATTCTCAGGCAAATTGTAAAAAAACACACGCACCACATTGTTCGTCCCGGCTATTTTCCCCCTGCGAAACAACCCTCGGCGACCCTAACTAGTATCGGCGCTGCCCGCGTACACGGTGTCTCGTCGAAGAGTAGCACGGGCACCAACCATCGACTCTGTAATTTCGTACAACGCACGCCATGTAACATGCTAAACATTCAATCATCGGCGCTACATGCCTGGCTTTCAAAACCAACATTGCGCGTCAAAGTGAATCAACTGCTTTAATCTTTTAAAGCAGAAATTAAAACACTTTTCAAACAGAGTTCGAAATCCGATTCGTTAACACGACACACTAATCAGTCTTAATCTCTATAAAGTTATCGCATTCGCAGGGTTTCAGAAAATTCTAATTTACGTATAAACGAATCCTGTTATATTATCTGTCAGACTTTTTAAGTCACGTAGGAATTTACTATATTAATTCAAATACTTAATTATGATAGTTAAAGAATTGTTACAAATGCAGATTAAATTTTTGTTAATAACGGGGCCAAAAAAAATATATGTTTTCGGAACCAGTTTGTGGAATCTAATACCTAACGATAACTGAAATCGGACCATGTAGATTCTGAGACATAACACACGGTTCTGTGTCATATACAAGGCGGAGTTCTCATCGTTTTCAGCCGAACATAAAGTCGATATCCGTCACAATGCATACACGCTCGTCGATGTACGCAGACATTACCGCCTGTGCGTATGTGATAATGGTCTCGGATCGTAGGAACTATCGGCTTACAGCTTACATGCCAGTTGAGTCCAGAACATCGGTACAGCGACCTTAGCTCCTCGAGCAGCAGATGGAATAGAATTTTCCTAGTACTCTATATTTCTACAATATTCCTTTTCCTACCATATTTCTGATCTATATTTCTCTATATTTCTCTATATCCCTCTATACTGCTCTTACATCCTGATTAGCATTTGCGTGCACATGAGTAAAAAAAGTAAATCCTAATAAATAAAATAACAAAATAATATTAATTTTTCGTCATGATTAAAGCAAATTAATTGAAAAAAAAAAAAATATCTTTTTTTCAAAAATGCAGTTTTAAATTATTTGCGATTGCAACAACCGTTTTAATGTCATGTCATATAATACTTAATATATACTACTTCTAAATCGTTTCAGAAAAATAAAAGTAACTTACGTTATTATATCGTGTAATATATAGCTGAAATATTAAAATAAATGTAATTATATATAAGTATGTCTATCAGAGCAATATTTTTTATATCCATTTGCGACCTCTGCTTTTTTTTCTTTTATACCTCTTCTGTTCGAGAAACGTGCTGTCCGATTATGGATATAATCGGAAGAGGTCTGATATTTTCAGCGTTAATTGCGAGGGAGATGATCGCTCGATTTGTTCCGTAGGCAAACTCCCGCTCGGGATAACAGCAAATGTCTCCATGAAATACTGAGGAAGTTCCGCGCCGGATCGCGGCCGTTATACCCCCGATAAGCTCGTATTTTCTCGGACGCCAGACCCGACGCACCCCCCTTACGAGCGCGCCATCATTCATACATCGTCGATTACCCAAAATAGATTTAATCAACGAGGCATTTTCGCAGCCGCGAGGATATATGCTGCTGCCCCTCCCTCCCTCTCCGCTTTGTGGTCCCTTCTCTACGGTCCCGTCCGATCATGACGAATCGGTGAGATCGGCCGCATATGCACTCGTGCGAACGCAAACACGCGACCCCCGCTGCGCCGATATTACATGGCATTCGGAACATATCGATACGTCACCAGAATCGTGCAGCACGGATACGTGTGTTCCTATTTAAGTATAATGGTGGGCGTTCCGTTCACCGTCGTCGGGGGTTAGGCGTCAGCTTGAAAAGTTTCATTATTAAATAACAATCCAGGCATTGGTAAGTTACCAGAATTACGGAGAGCACGACGAGAGATATAACTACATTCAATTGTAATGATATAGCCGTTCCAATTACGACGGAATTATTAAATACGTCGACACGTCATCGATATCATCATTAATGGAGAGCAACGTGCATGAGCATGTTGCAATTAAGTGGCATGTATAATTCTATGGTATAATTATGTCCAACTCTAAAAACTGTGAAATTTTTAACGGTGACCTAACTTTTAAATCCTCCGCATTTCTCGACAAATCAATTTTCAACAAATGAAAAAATTATCGAGCGTCACGTACACTTGTAGAAAAAATGTACACGTGATACTGTTATATTAATTTTCGATTATTCGAACCATAAATCAAAACGCAACGATAATTTTCGCACGATTTTACGACACACGTGCGAAGCAATAAGGCCGCATTGATGACAATTTCATGTGATCGAATCGTCGTTGACGAGCGCGGTAAAACTGCTGGAATCACAGCGAGCGAAATAACGACTTTGAAGAACCGCAAAAGACGATCAAGGTTCATGTAACATTACGATCGTCGCGACGTAGGTCTCCACGTTCGAGAGAGTTACGACGATCGTATCGATATGAACAAAGTAGCATAACCGAGGTGCAATGAATATAAGCTCTATTAGGTACTGACTGATGTTACAAGATATTTTTAGACAGCATAAAGATAAGAAAAATTGTAAAAGCTTTTTTTTATACATGGAAACTAAACATGAAATAAAATGTAATGTTATCGATGTGAAAAGAGACAACTATATAAAAAATGATAAGTCATATTACATTTAATTAAAAAATTTTTCATACAAGATATCATTAAATTTTGACATAAATTTTTTTAATAATAAATATATAATATTCAAATTTAATTTCTTCGTGTTTAGTCTATGTATAGCTCAGGCGATCTTGCACATATTCTCGGCATCATATAATAACCAATAAACTTGCGTCTAACAATAAGTATCGTAATAATTCTCACATTTATATCTTTTTACTAGAGCAGTCTCATCGCGAAAGTTGCACAAAGCGTAATTTTGCATTAAAAAATGTAACAGCACGCGCTCTACACAATTTCTGTTTCTGCTCTACACACAATTTCACATTTGAAAAGGAGAATTACGTAAATAGAGACCGAGGTGGCGCATTTCGCGCAAAAATCCCCGTCAGACGTCGGCTTTGGGCCATCCGTTGCGTTCGCCTTCCGCACGCGTGCGTCGTACGAACTTACAACGGTGGAAACGAACAGTTTCGCACTGCGTAATGATTTTCGGCGCTCATGCGTGAGCGAGCGGACGCGTGTGCGTGAACTAAAACGATTAAGAAGGTGAGAGCTAACGCCGTATCACCCCCGCGAGAGAGAGAGAGAGAGAGAGAGAGAGAGAGAGAGAGAGAGAGAGAGAGAGAGAGAGCAGACGTGGCAGTATAAGGGGCGAGACGTGCGGTAACTTGGTACTATTATACGGAACTAAATTACGTATAATTGGCCTAGCGAGTTTAAAATATATTTTCGGTGATGCGATTCCGCTTCTCTGAGGAACGGCCATTAGTCCAGCCGCTCGCCTAACTGCATGCTCGTTACGCGCTCAAGTTGACGACGGCAATCCCATTTCCGTAATCCGAGTCCGCCATTGTTTCGGCCGATACACGGGGTGATTAGAGACATGCGCGAAATACGGAGAATTTAGAGTGATCGCGAGGGAATCCGTGAAAGCTACCGCACGCATTATAATTCTTCTCCGTAATTGAGACGTTCTTCGAGTTGCGAGTTCAAAAACACGTAGAAAAAAGAGCGCGTCTGTATTTAAAATTGCATATGCACCGACGCTCAAATACGCTTGTACTGACATCAATTTCAATAGATCAACTGTTCAAGCACAATGTCTGCACAGACGCAATGCTCGTGAATGTGATGTTCTTATCATGCGATATTTCTGTTTTATTATACGCGAATGTCAAGGTCCATCACAAATGGAACGTCTGTATGTATTTGCATTTTTGGGCAATACTTGCAATATTTTTACTTTCAATAGACAATGATAACAATAATAACAATAATTCATATAATACGCGTACACGTTTGAAAGAGTCTTACACGATTTTTTGCTCGTTCCAATGAAATATTCATCCGCGCATTTTCTGCAACTCCCGCATTACGCGAGCGGTCGAATAATCCTCTTTCGGACAGACATTATTAAATTTGTAACTCGATGTTGCATTAAAAGAACATCGGCGGCAAAGCGTAGTCGAAACTTCAAAAAATTTTCATGGTTTATATCAAATTTCACGTAGAATTAATTTTAAAATAAGTACGAATTCCATCATTGTATCTTTTTCCATATTTTTAACGTAGCTCCCGCAAAGCATAAATTTCCGTGCATTATAGTGTACGAATGACAATTAACTGCAGATCTTCTGACTGCAGCCGATAACAATTTAATGATTAAACGAACTTACCTGTAAGTGAAGTTCTATCATAATTGTATGAAGCGCCTCTTCCGAAAGATAACACGTAGTACTCCCTACTCTATGCCGAGGCGCCACAATCTTTACAGCTAAAACAAAACGTTTTTCTCCCTCCTAGGGGACTTCTCTCGTGTCCGCGCCCAATGCGTCATTTTTTTCAAAGTTCAGCCGTAGCCCTAAGAGTTACGGGATCCGAAATTGTCGGATATGGGTATAGGGAGGGACCCATCTTTCGGAAGAGGCGCTTCATACAATTATGATAGAACTTCACTTACAGGTAAGTTCGTTTAATCATTAAATTGTATTTCGCGCCTCTTCCTCAAGATAACACGTAGATGTTGAAAGTTGGCTACGGTTGTGTAATTATAAAATAAATGTTTGTTATAGATAATAAAGAATATCAAACAGTTTTATTTAACTTTTTCTTACTAATCTAATATTGCTCGCCCAAATACTCTTAAGTCCTGAACGATGGGTCTATCATAGAATTTTGTGAAAGTGGCTGATCTTTCTGTCCAACCCGCTGATTTTCTTATTACGTCAATGTTAATACCTTTGCGTTTCGCCGCAGACGTAGACGCATGTCTAGTACTATGCGCTGAGAAAATATCTGTGTCTATGCCACTTTCCAACAAAACATTTTTTACCCATCGGCTAAGCGTCTGAGTTGATGCTTTCTTAAACGGTTTTTTAAATGAAATAAATAAACTCGTTATATCTCTTCTAAGCTCTTTTGTCTTTTTGAGATAACATTGCAGCGTATTAACTGGGCAAATGTTCAAATTTTCCTTGTAACAAGGCAAAGTTAACACTGGTTGATATTTTCCGGGTTTAGAGGTTTTTATTCTCTCCGGAATCTTAATTTCTATCAAGTTCTCTTTGGTAACTATATTTCTTATATCAATTAACGACAAAGTTTGAATTCTTTGCCCAGTTACTAACGCTAATAACGATACTAATTTCTTACTTAACTTATCTAAGGCTAAGTCCTCGTTTCGTAAGTCTCTGAAATAATCAAGAACTAAACTTGGATCCCACGTGGAATCATATTTCGGCTTCGGGGGTCTTAATTTTGACAATCCTTTGAAAAACCTTTTAATAATCTCATTTTGTCCTACTTCTGAGCCTAAGATAAGAGAAATAGCGGATCGCATGCCGTTAAGGGATCCGTAAGATGCCCCGTTGTCAAATTCTATAGTTAAAAACTTAACGATGTCTGCTACTTCAGCATCGTAAAAAGATAAACCTTTATCTTTACAAAATATCCACCATTTTTTCAATGCGCAGTTATATTGCTTAAAGGAAGACTCGCTTAAGGAAGCCATAGTAATTGTTATGGATTCTTTTGGAACGCCTCTTAACAGGAAAGCTTCCCTGATAACTTCCCGGCCACCAGGGTAAGAGACTTCCAAAGCGGATGTGGCTCCCTATCGGGTGAGAGTAAGGTATTACTATCGGCCTTAAATGTCAAAACCTCCGATTCCAGCATTGAAAGGAACAAGGGAAACCACGGCTGTGCTGGCCATCGTGGTACTACAACTATACCTTCTGCTCCTTCCGATCTTATTTTCTGTAAGACTCTAGTAACCAGTATAAATGGTGGAAAAGCATAAAAGAAGGATTTATTCCAGTTTATAGTAAAAGCATCGATCGCTATTGAACCTGGATCTCTTGTCCAGGACACATAATCTTTACATTTTGCGTTAATTCTAGTAGCAAACAAGTCTATATCCGGATAACCGAATTTACTAGTAATCTTCCGAAAAGCTACATCTGACAATTCGAACTCTGTTTCTTTATCCAATCTTCTGGATTCAAAATCTGCTTCAGTGTTATTCTTTGAAGCAATATATGATGCGAAAATGAATATTTCGCGTTCTTCACACCATTTCCAAATGGTCTTCGCAAGATCACTAAGCTTTTTGAATCTTATACTACCCATACGATTTATATAAGAAATCGCTGTAGTGTTGTCGATTCTTAACAGGATATTGCAATTCTGAAGATCTTTGGCGAAACATTTGAGCCCAAAGAAAGCTGATAAAAGCTCTAAGTAATTAATGTGATGTAGCCTTTCGGACTCACTCCAGAGACCATGAGCTCTATTGTTGTTGCACGAAACTCCCCAACCCGTGAGAGAAGCGTCTGAAAAAATAACCAAACTGAATTCACGACTAGAAATACTTGAGACTCTGTGTAAAATATTTGACTCCCACCAAGAGAAATCATCTTGTAAAGTTTGACTCAATTGCATATTTACATCATAATTGCCATTTGACTTTAAAAGAGCTAAGTATTTTTCCCTTTCGAGATTTTTGATATGTGCCCAACTGTATTGGATGGCTGGACAACACGATACCAAGGATCCTATCAACTGAGCAAAATCTCTAATTTTGCATTTTTCCAATTTCTTGAAAATGTTGATCTGATCACGAACCTTGTATCTCTTTTCTAGTGGCAATTCTAACGTCATTTTTTGTGAATCTAGAATAAAACCAAGAAATTTACGGGTCTGTGCTGGAATTTTACGACTCTTATCTTCGTTAATAATAAAACCTAGACTTTCTAACACATTTAGAGATGCCTTTATGTTCTTTAAACAATCCGAATACGTGTTTCCAAACAATAACAGATCATCAAGATAAACAACTGATAAAAACCCTAAGTTTCTCAGATAAGCTACTACTGGCTTCATGATTTTCGTGAAAACATATGGAGCCGTGTTGAGGCCAAAGGGTAAGCAATTAAATTCATAAAGATTGCCATCAAACGAAATTCTTAAATATTTTTTATATTTTTTGTCAATTGGGATCATATAATAAGCATCTTTAAGATCTAATTTACCCATGAAACAATTGTGACTTACTAATTTACAAGCTACTTTATAATCCTCCATTTTAAAATGGTCTATTTCAATAAATTCATTTAATTTTTTAAGATTAAGAATTAATCTACTTGAACCATCTGGTTTTGGAATTAAAAAGATACCCGATACAAATTGTCCCTTCTGTGGATGGCACCTACTAATAACTCCTTTGGAAATTAACTGATCTATGTGCTCTTTAACCTGAATTTTTTCTTTTAGTGACCATGAAGGTTCCCTAGGGATTGTATTTTGAATTACTAATTCTGTAAAAGGAATTTTATAACCCTTTATCCATTCTAAAATTCTGGAATCGGAAGTTAAGTTTTTCCACTTATTCAGGTAATTTTTTAACCTGCCAGCTGATCTACTTACATCACTTAAAGCTAAGCTTTTTTCTGTTGTGTTGGGGTTTGTGATTGGGGATTGCGGTCTCCCGTATTCTGAGTCCCCCAGTTCTTCTTGTTGGACTGATTTTGATTGTAAAATTTGTTCCGGAACCCGCCCGACGTCCTGGGCTTGAAAGGCTGACGACGAGGCGGAGCCTTGAAGTTTTTTGGCTTCTTAGAGATTTTAGGCTTTGCTTTCAGGTCCTTTCCCGATCGTTCGATTGTCTTTGCCGCCTTAAGACGCTCATTTAATTTTTGACCAAAAAGCCATTCATCAGCTGTTGATGATTCCAATGTTTCTTTCTGTGAGCTATTGATCGCAGCAAGAATTAGACTTCTGCGAGTCAGGGTTTCATCTCTCTGCAGATCTGTCAACAACCGTGCAGCTTCACTGAGCTTTTTAACTAAGGCAATTTGCGCTGGTGGCAATATCGGAGTTCCTTTATCCGCCTTGCTATTATTAATAATATCAACTATGGAGCTACCCATTAAGGCGAGACAAGCAGTAATTTTCTTTTGTTTATCGACGATTCGATCATCTCGTTTTTTTGACGGTTCCGCTATAGAAACCTTAATCTCCTCATTTAGCTTAGGAGGATCAATCAAGACGCAATTTTTGGCGGTGCATGTTCCTTGATTAGTTTTTCTCTTTCCTCCTTTGGAAGACCTTTCTTCAAAATGTCTTCCAGCCGAACAGCAATACTTTTAGGAATAGCTGGGGCCAGCACTCTGTCTTCTGCAACTCGCTTGCCAATTGCCTCCAAAATTTCCTCATCCAGGTCTTCAATAATGAGTTCATTCTCTTGCCCAGAAACCTCGATTTTTTGGGCATTTGAAGAAGATGAATCTTCTCCCGGTTTTACTGTCGATTGATGTTCAATAGAAGCCTCTGTCGGTGCTGTAAAAGTACCAACGGGCGGATCATGAGAATGATTCGAGGTCGGCACGACCTCGCCGCCCAACGCAACTTCCGTTGCATCCGCAGTGAGCTCCTCGTCAATCGAGGGCGATCGTTGATCATCATCCGACAGAATAAATGGAGAATTGGGTGGAGTTCGTGAAGAGCTTCGTGACAGATTCCTCCTGTCTCTGTCCCTGGATGATTTCAGCCGTTTTTGATCACCATCCTCTAACCTCGAATCACGGTTTCCTAATAAATCACATTTCTTTTAGGACCGTTTTATATATGTGTACAACACACACTCACATAAATATATATATAAATATATATATATATATATATATATATATGTATATACATGTATATATGTATATATATGTATATGCATAATAAACATATACATGCATTACTTAGAGATCTCGTCTCAAGTAAGACCGCTTGTCTTAAAGCGTACACACTGAGGTTCATTACGTCATTCATCATAAGACGAAATCGAAAGACTAACTTAGAGTCTGCGGCTTGTCAATAGGTTAGGGCCTATGACACGATGGTGTGTATCCAATATATATTTAACGGTGTATACACCGAGGTACATTATATGCCTCTCGTCCTGAGACAAAGCTCGCCATCAGGTTAGTGCCTGTGGCTCGTCAATAGGTTAGAGCCTATGACGTGACGAGTGTGTAGCCAATACGTATATTATCTATACGTCAAGAGACTCAGTCTCCGCAAACGATAAAATCGTTTGCCTTGTGGCGTACACGAGGCATTCGTCGTAAGCTAAAGCTTGCCACCAGGTTAGAGCCTGTGACTCGTTCATAGGTTAGAGCCTATGACGCGACGAATGTGTACCAAGAGATAAGCATAAAAACATTATCGCCCGCCTGCTTACGAGGCGGAATAGAAAAAGATGGCAATCGAGTTTTCGATTAACCTGATACTTACGTGCCCGTCTCTTCTGTATTCGATCCTCAAGCTTTTTGAGATCTCTCGACAGGCGTTTCATCTTCTTAGATATCCTATTTTCTTTGGATTCATCGTCCGAATCCGACCTCTTGTATTTTCTTTTTCCCATTTTACTAATGGCGAAGTGACTATCTCGGCACAAGAATAAAGAATGACGCATTGGGCGCGGACACGAGAGAAGTCCCCTAGGAGGGAGAAAAACGTTTTGTTTTAGCTGTAAAGATTGTGGCGCCTCGGCATAGAGTAGGGAGTACTACGTGTTATCTTGAGGAAGAGGCGCGAAATACAATAAGACTGTTACAACGCAAATAAATTTAAATACATGATAATTATTCAAATGTTTCCATGCTAACAAAGTCTCAATTTTTTAAAATATTATTCTTATTATATCCTTCATGAAAAAAATATAACGATTACAAACAAAATAAATGTTTTGTCACTCTATCCGCGGAAGGAAGAGAATCTTTACAAGGACTCTAGCACGGGGCACGAACGCGCCGCATAATTACCGATCAACAATTCTACAGGGAACGCCGGCCAGCATAGTTCCCTGATAAACGTCCGGCGGGGTTATTGCGAGCTCACCAATAAAATAGTTGTTCTGCGAGCCAATGAATGGGCCCCGGTCGCGAAGTTAACTAGTGGCCCCGAGTGTCCCCCACGCGGAAACTATCAACGAACAATTCCGAAATCACCTAGTCCGCAATGGTACCCGCGGGATGCAAACTAGAACGACGGCCGCTTCGCTGTTGCTGAGAAGGATGTTGTACGCAGAGGAAATGAAAGCAAGAGGGGAAAAACAAGAAAGCCGAGAATGAGACGAGGATAGAAAGGAAATAAAATACATTCAAGCGAGAAAAAGAACAGAAGAGTGAGAGGAAATGGAACGGGGTGAAACAGGAGACAAAATGAAAGAGAGGTGTGAAGAAAACGAAGAAATTAAGAGTGAAAGAAAGTAGAAGAAGAAGGAAGAGAGAGCAAAATGAACATGAAGGAAACAGGAAAGACAAGGAATGAAGGAATGACGATGGAGGAAACGAGAAAGACGAAGGAATTGAATAATAAACGATAAAGTAAATGAGAAGGTAACTAAAAAGACGGAAATTTGGGAAATGAGAAAATATAAATGACAATTGGAAAACAATCGAAGAGTTGGGGAATATCGGTAAAAGAGAAAAGAGACAGGAGAAAGAAGTAGACTCTGAACGAGTACGAGCAAAGACAGAAAGAAAGGGGGGAGGAGAGGAGATCGAGAGAATGATGGGAAGGGAAATAGACAAAGAGAGTGAAAGGGGAGTGGGCAATGGTGGTTGGGAAGGCTGTCGGAGCCACCTATTATCGGGAAATTAAAGGCAGTAACTCATCTCGGGACTTCTATTAGACTTTCCCTGGTCAGGGCGGTCGATATTACTTTCGATATGAACGAGCCACTAAATTAATATCCACAATGCACTGGCAATTATGAACGGCCCTTATTCCACCCCTTCTCCAGTTGTCGACGATATCGAGGGTGCGTCGATTATACGTGCCGACACCGATTTTCAAGACGCATTCAGGGGATATTGCGCGACCGATAATCCAATGATTGATGATTGAAGTAAAATAGCATCATTGATGTATCCTCGATTAAATGGCATTATATAATAGAAGTTAAAAAGATATTTTTGTATATTTATATAAATAAATAAAAATAAGAAGTACCAATTATTTACGCGAGACAAAAATTGAATATTAAGCCAAGGAAAAAGTACGAATTATTACGAACGGACAAAAATGGAATATTAATAATATTCTGTCACATAAAACGGTAAAAATATTTTGGATAAAAATATTTTAGATAAAATATTTCAGATAAAAAAAATGTTATAAAATTCCATTGCAAACAAAATGTTCTATGAGTGCACCAATACAAATTCCATAACGTATTCTTCAAAGTGGAAAGATTTTACCTAATAAAAAAGATTTAGATTTTTTGATATTGAATTTCCAGGAAAAATTTCTGCCGGTCCGTGTAACTGGAAAATCCTGACAGTACCCATGCATATACGGATTATCAGGGACGCCTTGTGAATCGACGAGGCGAAAGCTCTCGTAGCATTGCGACAGCGCGGTGCCTTCCGATAACACGCACGTGTTGGCCGGGGAAGAGACAGAGTGCGGCACGCGCTGGACCGAAAGAAAGAACGGTTCTGCGACGTCAGCGTGACCGTGCGGGATGACCGCGGTCTTTCTGCAGATTTATGTGGATACGCGGAAAGCAACGCAGCTTTTTCTAATTCGATAAGGCCGACGGCCTATCCACGAAATTGGCCGAACATGTTCACTCGATTATAGGCGCCGCAAGAATGACGCAAGAAAACGCATTTGCGTTTTGGGATGAAATGGAATTTTGTGAAGTAAGCAAATTTCGTGTTAACATTCCATCTAGATATTATAACAAACTACTCGGAATATATCATATTAATAACGTATTAGTAATTTTTTTAAAACTTATATATGACATATTATGCAAAAAAAAAAAAGATATTTAGTTATTTTAGAAAGAGAAAAAAGAGATAAAAAGAAAATGCTATTTTGTTAATCAATCAATTTAATAATAACCGTTAATAATTTTGCAAAATAATTAATTGGTATTATTATACGCACACAAGTAATATTAGCTTTAGAATTATATGCCTAAAAACATATAACTCTCTATAAAATATTTTGGCGACGTCCATGTCATACTCACAACAGTTTGGCTTTTTTTTCGATACGTCATGCTTGTTTCGTTCAAAGCAACGATCAATGACGATTTCGAGGATTTCCGGTAATTCTGCCGAGGGATAACATCTGCGACTGGCACGTTACACGACGCGTTTTCCGCCAGTCACGATTATCGATTTTGTTCCCGAAGTCTACCGAAATTTTTATAAACGTCCGTGATTATAACCATTGTCGTTTACCGTTGATATAATAGTTAAATTTTGAACGCAGTTAATGCGATCGAAAACGTGGATAAAAATAAGAGTCCACATATTTTGAAGAACTGAAAAAGTAATAAAAATGCAGATGTCACAAATTTTATTCTATCTGATGCTCAATATACTTCTATAAAATTATTTATATGTATAGAACAATTTAACTCCTCGATATTCTTATAAATAAAAGTCGCATTTTGCATCGCAATTAAATCAGATTAAATCATTTAAGTGTTCGCATTTATACAAATATCAATCTGTTATTACAATATTTATAATTACGCTTTATCTTGGTCATCTTTTGGGCGCAAGTATATAATAATATAATAACGAAGTTACATTAGACCACTGAAAGGGACAAAGATGTCAATGTTTCGTACACGGTGTCAGAGACTGATGCCGGAGACAGTCACGACCGATATTCGAGGGTTTCCAATTACGTGGTAGCACTTTGTATCCCGCGCTGCTTCCCTTCCGGCGGAATGACTTTCGTCGAAATGAAAAAGAAACGCGGCGTCGCGTGAAGCGAAAGGATGCGGAATCGGGCGAGACCTGGGCCGGGGACTTCGTTCGGCAGACCGTCAGATATTTAGCGGAGCGTGTAAAACACGGGCGACACGCGAAATGTTGCACCAGGTTATATTAATTGCGACGCTTGACAAGGAATTCTTATCAAAGCAGCACGCGGAACAGCGAATGCTAACTCCAATACCGCTTTCAAACAAACACACAAAAGATGTAGACCCTATGAGAGAGAAAGAGAGAGGGGAAGAGAGAGAGAGAGAGAGAGAGAGAGAAAGAGAGAAAGAGAGAGAAAAATTCCGGATTACAATCATCTTGAAATTAATTCATCAAGTGCGACAAAATTATTACACATCTTTTAAATGACCGTCGTAAATCGCTTTTGAGTTGATAAACGATTAGCTGCCACAAGAATTCATTAAAGTTTTTTTTATCCTGTATTAAATAGAATGTTCAAACAAAATCCCGGATATAATAAAGGATTAAGTAAAAATAAATAAAATTTTTCTTTGTTATTTTTACGCTTTCACACTTGTATTAATTCCTGTGTTATCTAATACTCATTATTTCGAGTTTATCATATACCTAGTTGCTAAAAGTACTTTGTTACAATTTCTATAACAACATGATAGAATTTTATTGACAACATGTACGGCAATGTTATAGTTACTGACGAGTGAAACGGCTCACGAAATTCTTAATCGTGATCTTACAGAAAATGTGCCTAAATCTTCTTAAATCTCAACACGGCAGATGGTGAATACTACGTAGACGACAATACGAACCGCGACACTCCTGGTATGCTAATCGGTTGTAACACTGATGAATTTACGATGCGGTGTGACTCTGCCCGCGACCGGACTCGTCGGCATTTCGACCCGAATGGACGTATTTCAGCTACATTCGGTCGCTCATATGATGCAGCGACATGACGGTACAAAGTATAGTACAAAGCGACCGCTTGACGCGCGAACTACAGCGTGATCCATATTGAATAAGGTATGTATCATTCAAAAGTATCATATTTCACCGACGTGCGATTTAAAATATGTGCGATTTTATTCCACATAAATATCTCGTGGATTGTGCCGGGGACATCTCGTTAGCAATAAAGATAAAATAAATCATTCGCCTTCGAAATAGCTTCAGCGAATTTAACTTTTCAAGCGGTCTACATAATTTAAAAGCCAAATGCACACCACTTTTCCGGATGCTCGAACTAAGGTTTAAAATATTCAACTCATTGAAATATTAACATATGGATATTTAGAAGGATTATTTCCTGTCCGGCGAAACAGTCGCAGATTAAATTTCGCAACACGCCATTTTCTCTCTGGCATTCGTGTCAAACTGCAGTTTTTCAACTTCCAAAATTAATTTAGCGTTTCGTAATGCGCTCTCCGATGCATGTAACTCATCCCGCGTCCTCGGTAAATGAATTTATTCGCGCAGCTTCCCCAACACGCTCGCGACGGCACGTATCTCCGACGCCCACGCAAGTGGGCACAAATACGGTGCATTACAAGCTGCACCTCGCTTCGCCGAAGGTCACGAATTCCAATAGCTCTTATGCGGCTTTGCACTGTTGAGTTCGCCATTCGTTGTGAATCATCGCGCTCGAACGTTGCTTCGGAATAAGCGAACTGTCCCTTCACCACGAGCATGAAAACATTTCACTGTTAAGAATTCGGCAATTTACTGCCAGATTATTTAGATAAATATGCAGGAAGTATTATAAAGAAGTCTTGACAGATAAACTATAGAAGAGTTTATTCAGTGTATTCAAATATATTTTAAAATTTATCTAAATGAGCTAACATTCTAATTATTCATCAGAGTGTAGTCCGATTTTCTCTCCAGAAGTTGTAGTATATAAAAATATTTATTTTTTAAGGAAAATAGGAAGAGAGAAGTTTTCCGTTAAATAACTCGAATAAATCCGTTTTAGATGAGATACTTTTAATAAAACCAGTAATTTCTCTAAATAACGCCACATTATAATTTTCGTCGAAAATTGCACTTCAAAGAGGTGCAAAATTGCAACTCCGGAGGATAGCCGTCGGGTGCACGGTTGGTTTACGCGAGCAGGAAGGAACCGCGATAAGGGAGCTCTCGCCATTTCCGTTCCGAGGGACAACATGGGAAATCGTTCTGTGGAATGAATAAAAAGGGACGCTAATGAGGCCCCTCACGCTCACGGTTTGCGGAAATCGCCCGCCATTCGCGATAAGAGCGATCGAGACGATTCACTTTGCGCGAACATGCAAAACATTTGTTTCACCTGTCTCTACATTGCCGTAAAATCCCTTAAAGCACATAATTATTAAACTCTCATGCATTATTAATTACATCCATAAATATCTTTATCTGCGTATGATAAATAAGTTTATGGAAAATATTACACACATTTACGTGCAAGGGTGTAAAATAAGGGCAATAATAAAGTGAGTGAGCTATCAAAAATATTTAATTATAAATTTACTAAATCGCCCAAGACAGAAACTTATGCTCCGATAAAAAAAAATTCATTAACTTAATTTGAAACGTAATTGCAAATTTATGGTAATAATAAATCTGACGAGGTGCTCTGTTACTTTTTTTAACTGCGTACTGAAAATAAATGTCGGTCTGTAGGGGAGAGTCGCATAAATCCATGTACGAAGCGGATTCCTGTCTGGAAAGCAAGACGTTCGCAGTCCGCAACACCGTGCGAAATTCATTGCGAGGGGGAGACAAATCAGGCGCGCGAAATTAACAGCGCGCATGCATAATTAACGCTGCTCGCGCAGTCACGCACACGCAATTCCATGTACGTCAAATCGAATCGAATCTATCTTACCCAGTTTGCAGCTGGAATCTTGTGTCTGCTTAAAAACTTTCGATGCCTTTTGACCACGTATACTTATGATATCAATGTCGATCAAATTAATAACAAAAACGCTTCTTCTACTAAATTCTATCAAAAAACAATGCCCACTAAATCTCATTTTTTTCAGATACGCTTTTTTTCATGTATATCTCGATCAATATCTTGAAAATGTTTGAAAATGCTTAAATTAGAACGAAAGAATGTTTCATTAAATTTTACTTGCAACCAAAAAAGATTTCTAAACTTATTTAACGTTTACATTGATTTGCTTGATTCATAAGGACGATCAATCTTGATAATAAACAAAAGTATAATGTTTTTCGTACCATTACAACGTCAGACTTCGCCTGCAACATTGCGCTCGCCGAATGGGGAAGACAAGAGAGGGTAAGTTGTAATTGCGCGGTTGCACATGGAAATTGCGAAGCTGCAAATCTGGCGTCTGCCATACAGTTGAGTGGCGTAAAGGACTTAGCCGCGACGACGGCGTCGACTGGTGCGAATGCAATTAACCCTTAACCTGCGACGCGAAATTTTGATGCGGTTATCTATAACGCGATTAATTAACAAACTTGCGTAATTCGGCCGCACCGTGTTTCGCTGTGACGCGTAACACGACGAAATCGAAATTAACAACAAATCACGAGGGTCATACGTAACAATTTTCATCCTAACGAGAAGTAATTACTAATTGATATAATTTTATATTAATTATTTCACAAATAAACCACAGTATTCACGATAATAATAATCAATTATTATGTTGCAATATCTATTAATTTATATATTTCGTTTTTTTTAATTTTATTTATTTTAAATCCGTCGCATCTATTGCAATAAATGTCACGTACTGCAAAATTAATATCTTATGCATCATTATGCTTCATGTTGCAAATCAATGATAATATCATTTAATGAATGGCAATAGGGCACATGAGATACAAAATAAAATTCTTTCACATATTTCTCAAGTTTTCATATTTAATAATAGTTTATTTAGCGCGAGCGGTGCAAATAAAAAAAAATTCCAGCGGATATAAACTGCAAAATAGAACGGTGTATTTTGTCTCGCGTCGAGTAGAACACTCTTAATATCGCTGTAACCGAAACTGCAAATTCAGCGCCGGCACTCAACGCTGAAAACAGCGACGCCACTTATTTGTCCGTCGACGCATTGCCCGATACTCACGGATCGTGAAAATTCCGGCAGCGCGTTAATGACCGTTATCGACGACATATGCGGCCGCTGTGCCACGTGCGTGGAAAATCCGCAACGCGCCAAGGGGAAAAGTTCGACATCTGTCCGCAACGCGGTCGCGATAATGCGTGCGTATTGCGTCGTGTCCGATAAATGCGACGCTTGTGACGTCTTTATGGTGCGTGTCGTTCCACGCATATATATTGGACATCCGCAACATTGAGACAAATAGACAGATTATTTACGTCGTGGACAAATAACTTACTTTGTAGAAATTTATCGTCTTTTTTTGCTTCTGCAATGATGAAGAATTCATCACTATATTGTTAACTTTTGTACAAATCAATCCTCTGTATTAGACAGTTATTATATAAATAATTTATACACTAAAAAAAAATTTGTTAATCCCAAAAAATATTTAATCCGATACGAGCAATTAAACATGTTAGTTAGTTAACTAAACATTAGTTGTTTTAACAATTATTAAATTGCACTAAAAAAGGTATAATGCATTCATGTCAACCTTTAAAATTTTTTAATCAAGAATTAATTAATTTAACTAATGTTTAGTTAAATTGCTTAAAATATTTAGTTGCTTGTATTGGACTAAATATTTTTTGGAATTAACAAATTTTTTTTCTTAGTGTAATAAAAATGTTATATATATTGTTAATATATGTGTATAATTTGCGTGTGTGTATATATATATATATATATATATATATATAAGATATTAAGGAGTAACGCCACTCTAGAATTTTCAAAAAATCGATTTTTTTTATTTGCTTAAACGATGCTTTAAGGTCTTAGAAATAAGGTACACTTGGTTTCAAAGCTCGGAAAAATCTCTATTATCCCTTTTTCGTAATCCGTCTGCTGGCGCGGAATGCATCTGTGACTGTGCATCTGAAACTTTAAACGCGTTTTTCTCGAAATCGCTTTTTAAATTTAAATCGGGCGGAATCAGAACTCGAACACTTTTTATCCGATTGACTTGAAATTTTGCGTGAAACTTTACAATAACATTATCTTTAGAAGTACCTATGGATTTTGCGATAAGTTGAACAAAACTTTTTTTATAAACAATTTTGTGCGAAATTTTTTAGCGAAAAATGAAACACTTTTTTCCAACATGCACATTCTTACAAAAAATGATATTTCGCAATTCCCATAGGTACTTCTATAGAAAATCTTATATATTTCTCAAAAATCTTTGAATTTTTGTTCCAACTCAGAAATTATAGGAGCTTCGATTCCGCCCGTTGGACAAGTTCCGCAAAAAGGCACTTTGAATCATTGGCTCTGGCGCCGTTATTTTGTCAATAAAAAGTTAATAAAAAATTTTTTTATACTTTAATATATAGATAATAAATAGAATTAAACCGATTTTATTTATAATTATTGTATTTCTGAAAAAAATTATCAAAATTGGCTTTTTTTGGGACTCCAGAGTGGCGTTACCCCTTAGATTATATGTAGGGGAGAGTTGGCAATTACCGCGCGGTTGACAATTCCGCGCCATTTTTTATCTCAATAATTATTTGTATTACGCGTCTACAATGATGTTAATATCATAAAGTAACACGAAATACCTCACCCGCATGCGCCGTCAATGCGTTCCGGCCGTCCATGTAAACACAGTCCGCTCTGGAAGCTTCTCTGCTTGCTCGTTGCAATTTTGCTGGTAGTTTCGATAAGAGGTGAGTAACATAATATTTTCATTAGAGAAATAATCCTGACGGATTTGATAAGCTAAAACACTATAAAATTAGGTTGCAAAGTGATTTTAGAAACACGCGTTTCTTTCCTATATATTTTAAAGTTATAAAGTGAAATGATTGAGTTTGATAATTTCGCGCTATTGTCAAACGTATGTGCGAAAGTGTCGAACATGAAAATGTTACGTTACGGCAATTTAATGAAAACTATTTAAGTGCCTTTTAATGTTTTTAAGTTGAAATTTTGAGACTGATAGAATTTTGGAGACTGATCGTTATTTTTTAACACATTCATTTATTTTTATATGTAGGTACCTACCACATTAATGCATAAATATAAAAAAACATTTTTTATTATGTTCTACCTCATGTCACAAACTAAAATATTAATAATTTTTCAAAAAGTGAGAAAACGCGGTATTATCAAACTGGGCACGATTTTATCAGACCTGGTCACGATATTATCAGACCAGTTTGATAATACCGCGTTTTCTCACTTTTTGAAAAATTATTAATATTTTAGTTTGTGTTTAACTTTCAACATTATTGGTATGATATATGGATAGCCAAATAAATGACCTATCTAAAACTGCACAGTTTGTTTTTTTGAAGCATTTCTGAGCTTAGATATACGCTTCGGTTCTTAGGGGCTCGGTAATTGCCAACTCTCCCCTATATAAGTGTTATTTAATAGTTTTCCTTGCGATACAATCAAAGTTAAGCCATTATATATGTTACTTATAACTTTATTTTATATACTATAAAAACTTTTAACGGTCTAATACGTCAAGAATTTTTTGTCCTCAATTTAATGTACACGAAACCAAATCCACCGCAAAAAGATCCTGAACCGAAGTCACCAAATAATAAATTCGCTCCCTTCATTTATGCACGATCTGTTCCATTAATAAACAAATAACGATGCATAAAAGGGTTAATGGTCCCCCCCTCGTACCGCAATAAAACTCATCTTTCTTACATATCACGACTCGAGCGTGCCACGAAGAGATGTTCGCTGAGATCCACCGCGGAAGAAAGTACAGAAGAAGAAGCGAAGGAAGAAGAAGAAAAAAAGATGCTCGACGCGAGATAGAGGGAAACGGGAAGAGAGGAGTAAGCCGAAGGAACGAAGGAACGAAAAGCGTCGAGTGTATCTCGCAGTACAGTAGCCACACCGAAGGTGTATTCATAGCAGGGCCCAAAGTGTTGGATGCTCGTGGGACGTTCGAGCCCCTCGCAGAAACACGATGGAGACGGTAGGGCAGAAGAGAGAGAGAGAGAGAGAGAGAGAGAGAGAGAGAGAGAGCATGGAGAGGATAAGAGGGACCAGGGCACCGGGAGGGAGTCAGCGCGTTCCGTCTTACCTTGTAATTTACTCACCGCGGGCCTCAGGCTATCCATCTCGTGGCATAACTCAGGGATGGACCCCGACGGGCCCCCTGAAATGTCGCCTCGCGAGGGGCGGCTGCGCAATCTCTTGCAGATTGTGAACGCAACTTACTGAACTTATTCGATCTTTTTTTTTTAGAGAGAGAGGTTTTTAGCTCTTCCTCGAAAGATCTAAGAACCGCAGAAGAAATATTAGTAATACTTAGAAAATTTACAATAAAAAAATATATCTTATGATATAATGATTTATGTTATGTATTTTGTAAATAAACAAAACATTAAATATTAAATAAGAATAAACTTTTTGGAAATATTTTTTTATATTTCACTATGTACTAATTTACTCCCTATCTCTTTTCCTCTAGCAAATGAAATTTTTCTTCTGTCAGATAGTAAGCTTATCTTTTAAAATTAAATACTAGAAATAAAAAAAGAATCAGAGAAATTACATGCACGAAGTAGGTGTATTAAAAAAACATTTGTAACATGTGTGCATTTTTATTTTAAGATTTAATATCTTAAAATTATAAAAAATATGATAATATTTTAGTAAAATGCCTTTATAATAATATCTAATAATTTTATTAATTAATTATATGTAGAAGATATTTGTTGCAAAACAACAGCTATAATCATAGCGAAATTGAAGTCGTATAACTCCGACATGAATTGGTTCGAAAATTAATATATGGAATGCGATTATGTAACTGGAACATTTTTCAAATAGATCAGGTTTCCAAACGATTGGTGATTTGCATATTTATATTCGGGATAATGTAAAATTCAGTTTTGAATGAGACAATTAATGGGACGTAAAATGTATATTGAAACTTATGCAAAACGCAAGTCGTGCCCGACTACAGAAATAAAGTGCATTTAGAAAAATTAATATTGGTATTGATTTTAATACTAGAATTTTGATGCTAGAATTAATTTTAATCAGAAGCAATATGTTTATCATCTACCTATGTGGAAAAGCAAATTCCGACAAGCTGAGCAAATTATGTGAATATCCATATATCCAGATGTCAGAAATAATAATGTATAGTTGATAAAATTAGCACAACACAGAGTAGAATATGACTTCAATATGACCACGATTTATATAGTTCGTAAATCTGTACGTTTTAATAAAATCACTTATAAAATCTCTATAATTTTCTTAAAGTTCGCTTGTAATGCAATTTTATCGCGTTTCGATGATAATGATATGGAAAATAGATAGATGGATTGCAACGAATTACAACCAGATTAGTATCTCAATGTAATTGAGCAATTGGCGATGCCATGAA
>JASTWK010001687.1:0-27514 GCA_030770225.1 Temnothorax unifasciatus | reverse complement strand
TTATGTATTTATGTGAACTGTTCCTTTTTTGAGACGGACTGACTCTGGATTAATCTTGATTACGACAAGATACCCTTGTGAAGCTGTCATAAATGCTAGATATATATGCAAGAATTGTATGGCTTATACCATACAAGTGCGATCTCAGTTCCGACTCAGAAAGAGATATTACTTTCTTAATGATCATTCTACTGAATTATGTTTTACACTGCATCTTTTATTCGCCATATGTACAAATGTATTCAATGTTTGAAATGTTATAAAGATGTGAACGCTATATGAGCTTTGTCAAGAATATACAATCTCGTTTCGTCAGTTCCCCGGTTACTGTGTCGTTTCCTAATTTGCTATTCAAGAGATCAGGCTTCTGCGCGAGCTTGTGCTTCAAACAGCTAATATCCTCACAAAGGTTTTTCCATGCAATGTTTACTTCTTTCAGAACAAAATAAGCTGCCTCATCAATTTTGTCGTTAAAAACTGTGACAGTTGTAGAACTAATAATTACACTCTTTTAGTTATCTTGATTAGAAATAAATTAGAGAAAACGCCTTTAAGCGTCAGGACTGGATCTTGGTAGCTTAATAGTATTATTCGCGTGAATTTTTATGTACAATTCTTCGTCAATCAAACCACGTGCTGTTACTAACGGTCTTAAAACGCAGTTTTGACTGAAGCTAGAACATTATGATCACATTATTAAATTGATAAAATCACACTAATACAAATTATTAGAATATCTATACTATTATTATAAAGAGACAGAGTTTGTCAGTTTGATTGTTTGTGTTCGATGATCTCGGAAACCAATGGACCGAATTTTTACCAAAAGTATATGAAATAGGGGTAGAATTTCCCGGGGAGTGTCACTGTGTGTATAGTTTTTTGTTACCGATTTTCTGGAAATCGGTTTTTTTAATTTTTCTAATTTTTCGAGAAATAATTGACCGAATTTTAAAGAATTGTATATAAAACAGGGGTAGAATTACCCGGGGAGTGCCATAAAGTGTATAATTTTTTGTTTTTGTTAGCAATTTTTTGGAAACCGGTTTTTTTTAATTTTTTTAATTTTTCGAGAAATAATTGACCGAATTTTAAAGAATTGTATATAAAATAGGGGTAGAGTTTCCCGGGGAGTGCCATAAAGTGTACAATTTTTTGTTATCGATTTTTTTGGAAACTGATATCAGAAGTTTTTCGAATTTTTCGAGAAATAATTGATCGAATTTTAAAGAATTGTGTATAAAATAAGGGTAGAATTTCCTGGGGAGTGCTATAAACTGTATAATTTTTCGTTAGCGACTTTTTTGGGAACCGGTATCTTTTTGGAAATCGGTTAAAAAATTTTTCCGATTTTTAAGGAAATAATTGAGAGAGAGAGAAGGAATACATTAGATTTATATAAATCTTACATATTTATTAATAGAGCTTAAGCGTGTATGTATGTGTATAAAAGTGAGAGAAAAAGAAAGAGAGGGGGGAGGGAGGGATGTGAATAATGTAAGCGGGAGTGTGTTGGTATGGGCATGTTTTGACCACGGTCTTACATACAGATCTCTCAACTCGATAGAATTTCAGTGGTGGGGGTGACTCCAATATCGAATTTATTTTTTGTGGTGTCGCTGCTATCGAGGAATGTCGATTTGAATGATTTGAAAGTGCCTACGTAACTTGTGTTGTCATTTGTCATTGCGTTAAATAGTTCGTCTCCGTGCACGCGTTCTATAATTTGACGTGATGACAAAACCGTGTATTGTACCGAAATGCAAAACAGGTTTTAAAAGCCTGAAAATAAAACGGTCGGTTTTTAAAGTGCCAACGCATAGTGAACGGCTCAAAAAATGGCAAGCCGCGATTCCTAGCAAGAAACTGACGTCTTCGCATTATGTTTGTGAGGAACATTTTGAAGAGAAATATATTCTCAAAAAGTACGTCAAACATGATGCGAACGGGAAAGTTAATGGCTGCGTTCAGCAGACACAACTGTTGAGTTCGTCTTATCAACACTCTGCGTTGATTGGTTGGTTCTAAAAGTAAGAGCCAATCACGTTCGACTGCTACTGAGCGGCCTGGTCTGCTGAACGCGCCCATTGCAGAGGTAAGTTCCAGTTTAGCGCTATGCGCTACTATTGCTCTCTCGCTCTCACAGAACATCCCTCGATTGCAGCGACCTCATACTTTTCGGCTTCGTCAAGCGAACCATCCCCACCATACGAGTTGAGAGACCTGTATGTAAGACCGTGGTTTTGACATTCAGTGCTCCTCGCCAGACTTCAATTCAATCCTTGTTCTTTGTTTCACACATAAATGGTTAAACTTATCTGTTATTTTCATGTTTATATTAAGTAAATTGTGGTCAGTTTATAAATGCTTATTAAGGAAAGAGGTCGATTAGCGGATTAGAGAGTGGCAAAGTTTAAAATAATTGAGGAAGTGACGTCAACAGAGGTATACACGAATTGTCTTAATACATTTTTTAAGTTGGTTATAATACAAATGTAAGAATTTTAAAATTTTATATAATTTAGATGAAATTCTGAACAAAGCTTATGATAAATTTACTGAACGAGGCTTATGATGAATTTGAATTAAAGCGAAATTATAAGTTAGAAATTGAAAGGTAGAAAATATAAATATTTGGGAAGACGAGAAAAAAGAAAACGTATAAAAGGAAAGGTAAAGAAATAAAAAAGGAGAGAAAAAGAATTACAGGTAAGATTAGGTTTGAATAACAAGAATACAAAGGCCAGTTGTTGACTCTTGCACATACGTTTACTGGGACGCGGAAACGCTTGCCGCGCGGCAATGAGCGACGTCGAAACGCGTCGATATCCGAAATTTTTTCAATTTTTCGGGAAATAATTGATGCTCGGGAAATGCTAATGCCGGCGGTATTAACACAAAACTGAGGTAAGGCATCCCTGGTAGAAATTGCCTTGCCGGCGCCACGACACTTGTCAGCGCCATGCTAGTTTGCCACGCCACAGCCTTATCCTAAAATACTGGAAAGAGCCATATCAGGGCCATGTCCGCGCCTAATATGGCATTTACATAAAATTAAACGGGTGCAGGTCTGAATTTGACTGAGTTTCTAATGCGGCCCACACTTGCGCCACATTAGATGCTGTCGAGATTCTTCTTTTTGGCTTCTAGATCGACTTATTCTTAATTGTTTTAGAAGCGATCGATCTGCACGTGCGTTAAAATTGAGACAGGATTATTTTATCCTTCACCTGTGTGTGTGCCGCGGCCAGGGTCCTTCGGCTAGCAGGGCTTTACTAATTTATCCAGCAATAAATGATAATAATTAATAATAAATAATAATAAATAATAATAAATAATAATAAATAATAATAAATAATAATTAATAATAATAAATAAATTATAAATAAATAATTTAGCTCGGCAATAAATAATAAATAATTAAATTGGGCGCCAATCAATTTTAGAAGAACTAATAAACTTATATTATTACGAAATTTTTGCACGAGACGTCACAAAGGGGGTTCCGTTAAAACCTAAAAGCAGTATTTTATAAATATTTTTGTAAATATTTTATAACCTTCATTTTATTATACACTTTTACTTATTATTATAGATGTAATCATATTAATTAATAAATTATAGATTTTAATGCATTTTATGCCAGCTCTACATCACTCTTACTAAAAAATACCGTTGAATTATTTGACTATTGGCGAAAAAACTATTATAAACTATTGGTGAAACCGATAGTGTTTAATAGGCTTTTCATCAATAATCGAATAGTTCAAAAGTATTTTTTTATAGGGCAGTGTCATGCACGTGCCACGTTGAAAACTCGCTAGTCTCATGTCTGCATTATGATAGTACCTTCCCTTATAGAAAAGTATTACTGGTAAAGGTTTTACAAATTTTTTACATAAAATTTATTTCTTTTATTATCATGAAATAATTCATTGATTTAATTATTATGTTTCTTAAGATGATTTAAAAAAAATTATATATTTGCGCTGTTTATGACATATGTAGACTATATATAACCTTACATCAAATTAAGAAGTAGTCTACCACGTAAGGCAGTTGGCTCACGATCCAGAGGTCCCGAGTTCGAATCCCACCAAGGTAAGTGTTTTTTCAGATTTTTCAGATACGAGAAAATATTTATAATCATAGACTGCATCTTAAGAAACAAATTTAGTTATAAAATGATAAAATTTCGAAAAAAAAAAATTTTTTTTTATGCCGGGTGAATATCATATAACTGGCGCCATGTTAGCGCCATGCACATACCACGCTAGTCCCATGTCTGCATTTATGATAGTACCTTACTGGCGCCATGTTAGCGCCATGCCAGCATTGTGGCGCCAGCGGGCAAAACGTGACGATTTCGCGGATGGCGCTTACCAGCGTGCCATGCCAGCTCCTGAAGTGGCAGTGTGGCACGCTGGTCAGTGCCATGCAAGCGCCTAGTCAAAATTTCTACCAGGGATATTATATGCAAAAATACTTTATTTCCGAAATATAAGTTTGTAATATTGAAAATTAAGGATGTTTTATAGGTACAGTCCCAACCAAAAGTATGCAGGAAATATTAAAAACTCTGATATTAATTCTCCAGGGATCCAAAGACAAAAAAATGTATATAAATAGTTACGGAACATCTAATAGAATGTAAAAGATGTAAATTTAGTGAATGTAAATAACTGTTACTACTATTTTTTTTAAATTTCAAAAAAAATTGTTGTAAATGGTTTCAAATTTTGTTGCTATATTTTTGTTTGTTGATGATCTGCTTGTGTGCAAAATATTATTATATTGGTTACATTTTTTAATGTTTACACTTTTCTCTGTAAAACCCTTTGTAAAACGGATTTTCAAGAATTGATAACTTTTTATCTAAATTGTGAATCGATTTGAAATTTGGCCCTGAACTTTGAAAGAGTATACAGAATATGATATTAAATTTTCATCAACTTCGTTACATTTTGCCTAACTATATAAAACATCCTTAAAAAATAGCAAAAGCTACGCGTATGAGAGCCATGCATATGAGGTCGCGAGCGAAGCCGCGGGGCATGCTAGTTAAAGATATTCTCTAAATTTCTTGGAGTGGAATCTCACTCCAAAAGAGTGAGATTTCACTCCTAAGAATAATGAAAATACTGCCAGTCTAATTGAAATTAAATTTCACTTTTCAAAAAAAGTGAGTTATTCATTCTTTACTTGGAGTGATTCTTCAACTCTGAAAAGAGTGACATGTTTCATTGAATAACTATAGTCTTTACTTTACTGATTCTGGAAAAATGTTTTCCTTTAAACTATAATGTTTCGACACCTCTCAGCAACGGGCAAGAATTTTATTTCCGGGGCCCCTCAATTTAGGTGTATTTGATAGATCTTTCGCTAAGAAAAGAATGCCGCAAACCACAATGCGCTACGATGCATAGTTTTCGAGATATTAATTTATATATAATCTGTCACATAGTATACACAAAATTAGCAGTGACCCCTATGCAACTCTAACATCTGCCCCCCCCCCCTACCTTTCACTCACAACATTTCTTTTCATACTACTCTCTTTGTTTGACGTGTTACTATTATTCAAACGTGTAGTATACAAGTTTAGTGTACACTAGGCAGTGTAGTATTTAGTATTAAAATGTCGTTACCGAAATGGGTCTCCTCCGATTTTTTTTTATTGTATATTGCCACAAATATTCACACAGATGACACGACTAACTTATATTGTTTAATACCACCTCTACTTAAACGAGCTCGTAAAGCACGCCACGAACCCATGTGGCACGTTTCGGGCGAAAAGTATATGCGTGGAGACAGTAGGTTCCGCCACCCTCTGCAGGGGGCTCCACTACTTTTAAACTAGACACATAGTGTGCCTTACAAAGTATCATGCGTGAACTTTCTACGCGTGGTAAATTGCAAACCCATGTAATACCGTACAACAATATTGCTATTATTACATTTAAAAATCGATATCTCGAAAACTATGCATCGTAGCGCATTGTGATTTGCGGCATTTTTTTCTCAGTAAAAGATCTATCAAACACACCTATCAAATTGAGGGGCCCCGGAAATAACATTATCCGCGGGGGACGAAACCTATATTGCCTCCACGCATACACTTTTCACACGAAACGAGATGCCACATGGGTTTACAACTTTCCACGCGTTCAAAAGTTCACGTATGTACTTTGTAAGGCACACTATGTGTCTAGTTTAATTCAACTAAATGGGTTTCTCAGGGTATATTTAGAAATAGTTGTTGACGTAATAATTTATTGCTTACATAATACCTACATATATCTATTTGTCGACATAATATCTACGTACATGGTCTACGTAGATATCTACTAATGATCTACGTACATACAGTTGATTACATCAAAGATACTTTAATCTACTTGGTTTTTAAATCTATAATTATACTAATTATCATTTAAACCAACAAGGAGAATTTGAATCACAGATGAGATGCATTAAACATTAATTTTCAGTGACTTATAGAGATGTGGAAGAAAATAATAGAAATAGAATAAGTGTATATTTTACGATTTAGGACATCATTGGCAATGCAAATACGTGGCCGAAATTTATACGGCAAATGTTCTGGGATAAAAATTTTAGGGATCATAACCGAATAATTATTGTCAATTTTGCATATATAAATGTGATATCGGAAGAATTTTTGCATGATGTATTAGCTGTCACACTAAAAAATGCATACACCGCTGAGAGGAAGCGCAATATTGAGTATAAATATCGATATTTAAATCATGAGGTAATTCTTTCAATATTAATTGATAACTATAGCAAACAAGTATATTGTTTTTAATTCTTTGTAGCAATTGGGACAAATGCGACGCAGCCGTGTGTACAGTTACAGCCTTTTCGATAGAGAAATGTAAGATCTTAATATAAATCCAATAAATAAATAAAATTGAATGTATTATTTTGAAGTTGTGATTTTCATTAAAACAGATATTTTGTATTTAACTATTTAAAGCGCGTCACTGACCTATGTAGGTTAGTGACGCGCTTTAAAAGTATTTCAGTGTTTAAAGCGCGTCAACTAACTAACCTATGTAGGGGTCGCCTGTAGGAAAGTCCTACCAAGTCCCCGCGAAGGGGAGGGAGGGTTCAGGATGTGAAAGGTCGCTTATGACCAGGTCGGGAGGAGTAGGTGAAGTATTTGTAAAGGGTTGGGTACTTCCCATTTCTGTAATTCTCTGGAATTGGAAATAAACCTTATTACTACTATTCCCAGTGAACACAGTAATATAGCAGCAATGCAACGGCAATGTAACCGAATATAACAGGTTATATCAACCAAAGTGTTACATGCAACTTACATGTAAATTACAATTTCCGACTCAGCAATATAACATGTTACATAACGTGTTATTTAACTATTACGTAACAGTCATAATAAGATAATGAGCGTAAAAAAAAGTATTTTTTTTGAAATTTTATTACCATTTTATAACTAAATTTGTTTCTTAAGATGCAGTCTATGATTATAAATATTTTTTTTTATTTGAAAAAAACACTTACCTTGGTGGAATTCGAACTCGGGATCTCTGGATCGTGAGCCAACTGCCTTACGTGGTAGACTACTTCTTAATTTGATGTAAGTGTTATATATAGTCTACATATGTCACAACCAGCGTAAATATATAATTTTTCAAAAATCATCTTAAGAAACAAATTCAGTTTAAAAAGAGTATACGTTATTTACCGATACGGATGGATACCCGGATTATATAAATTGATCATATAAATTATAAATATCTTGTAAATTATTAATAATTATTAATTATAAATTATATATTTTGTAAATTATAATTTTTGCCTTAAGGCGAACTAAAAGGCCTCTACACAATATTAAACCTTTCAAACAAAATATATATATTTAAAAACAATTACAAATTTATGATGAAAAGCGCAGACTATTATTAGCTCTAGCAAAATAAAACGATGCAGAGTTTAAGAGCCCGGGCACATAGAAAAACGTAAGCAGTAAGCAAATCAACAGTCTTATATTGTATATGTTATTCCGTTACACCCCATTAATATTACCAGAATATTACTAGTTATACTAACATTGATACAAGCGTGTTACGTAACAATTAAACAATTTTTGTTACATAACTGTAACGCCAAAAAGATATATAACAGTTATATTACCTGAATATAACAATGTTAAATTGCCTGTTACTTCCATGTTATGTAGCCCTTATATATCACAAGAATAACATTGTGATATTACATGTAACTTCCATGTTATATTGCCGTTATAAAATGTGTTCACTGGGTTAAGGGGACTAGGAAGGGTTGAAAATGCAGAAATTGGCTCGTGTTTAATTGTTTATAACAAGGCCGCAAATGAACATAAAACTTTTTTATTGTTAAGGGTATTAATTATAACATTATGAAATGAGAAAATTCATTAAAAGTTATTCCCAGATCAATAATATCGGCGTTCCAATATAATAAAGAAAACTGTCGAATTCACGGTTTTACCACGATTTCAGTCGAACGGATAAAGTTTTTAACAAATTTCAGGAATATTTCTTCTCCTTAGGCTTCCCTCTATTGATTATACCTAAAAAATTAAAAATAAAAATAAAATTAACAAAATGGCGTCCACAAATAACTCAAATTTTTCAAAATTTTTGTTTTCTGGACGCCATTTTGTTAATTTTATTTTTATTTTAATTTTTTAGGTATAATCAATAGAGGGGAGTCTAAGGAGAAAAAATATTCCTGAAATTTGTTACCACCTTTATCCGTTCGACTGGAATCGTGGTAAAACCGTGGATTCGACAGTTTTCTTTATTATATTGAAACGCCGATATTATTGATCTGGTAATAACTTTTAATGAATATTCTCATTTCATAATGTTATAATTAATACCATTAACAATAAAAAAGTTTTATGTACATTCGCGGCCTTGTTATAAACAATTAAACACGAGCCAATTTCTGCATTTTCAACCCTTCCTAGTCCCCTTAATATATTTAAACCAAAGACTTATTTTTTTTTAAATTTTATATAGAAGAAGAAATATAATTTTTTTTTGTTAGACTTCGTCGAGAAGAGAACACATCTATTCCGCATTGAATGCCTTGCATAGTCTTCTCATGGATATCTCCTGGAGTTTCATATCTCGCTATTTTAGAAAAAAAAATTATTTAGAAAAAGTTCCTTTTTTAAGACATTACACCTTTTATATACATATAATTTCAAAGAATGTGAACTGTGCAAAAGAGAGATATTATGCTTATAAATATATACATATATTACAGCTATAATATATGTTTGGGCTATCAATTACTTGATATCCGCGACTTGTGTCGCCTGCATATGTGGACGCTATTATTGTCACTGTAGATGGTCTAATAATGAAAGACACTTTTTGAATTTTGGTATGTATTTAATGCGTGCTGCCGTGACGACTCTCCGCTTGAGACTCTCACAAAAAAAACATATAAAAATCCCGACTAGGACTAGTAGGTACTGCGAAGCAAAAAGCAGAGAAATCCAGTATCGTAACTGGAGGGATCTCTTCATATAAGGACCTCCTGGCGGTAGCCGCCCCGGACACCGAAAACCGAGCCCAGCGGCCTTCGACTCCTGGCGCTAATTGCCCCGTTCCCGGCATTCTTCAAAACGATAAAAACCGATTAAAAGAAATGAATCGTTATGAATCTGTTTCCTTAATTCACGATTCGTAACGATTGAAATGGATTGACTAAAACCGATTCAAGCAATTCATTAACCATATTAAAAATAGAAACAACTAACAATAGAAACTGATGTGCAGCTGATAAGACATTTACGATAGGATCCTAAGTATTTTGTAACGTGAGTTTCTGATAGAGTACCGTAAATAAACGATTCGTTAACCGTATTAAAAACGATAAAAACTGATGTATAGCTGATAAGACATTTACGATAGGATCCTAAGTATTTTGTAACGTGAGTTTTTGATAGAGTACCGTAAATAAACGATTCACTAACCGTATTAAAAACAATAAGAAATTTTCTATCGTTGGCGGTTATCAGGGAGATTACATGTCTAAGTGATCTAAATAATAACACAATGTTCTTATGACTATTACTCCATAGGTAGAATGCACAATTTTGTGATTGGACGTTTGTATACACCTTTTGATGTACGCACGGAGGCAACGCGAATAACACCATTCTGATCAGGATAAGTTTCTTTCACACGTGCTAGGCTCCAACATAGGGGTGGTAAATTATTTTTTTGTAAAATTACCATTTGTCCTACTTTAATAGGTGTACCAGTTTTTTCCCATTTAGGGCAAATTTGACAATGGTGTAGATAATCTCTAATCCAACGTTGCCAGAAATCTTGTTTAAGCTGTTCAACTCGTTGCCATCGTGACAACCTATTTGATGGTAAGTCCACAAGACTAGGTTCTGGATAAGCCGTGATAGGACATCCTATCAAAAAGTGCCCTGGTGTAAGAGCATACAAATCATTAGGGTCACTAGACAAAGGCGTAAGTGGTCTTGAATTTAATATAGTTTCTATTTGGACCAGTAACGTAGACCATTCGTCATATTTTAATGATGCATCACCACATATACGCTTCAAATGCAATTTAGCGCTTTTGATAGCCGCTTCCCATAAACCACCCATATGTGGAGCTCTAGGTGGAATAAAGTGCCAATTTATTTTCGCGCTAGACATAAAATTTGCGATTTTTTGTTTACTAATATCGTTGTTAAATAATTCATATAATTCATTGAGTTTACGTTTCGCTCCTACAAAATTTAATCCGTTATCAGAATAAATATATCGGTGGGTCGACCTCTCCTTGAAATGAAGCGTTTTAACACGTTTAAAAAAGTCTCGGTAGATAGATCTCCCGCTAATTCTATGTGTACTGCTTTCGTCGCAAGGCAGAAAAATAACGCTATATAACATTTTACAGTTTTAGAGTTTTTCCTTTGACCTTCTTTGTACCAAAATTGTCCCGCATAATCAACGCCGCATCTTTCAAATGCATATCTAGCTATATTTACTCGCGCTCCTGGTAAATCTGCCATCAAGGTTGTACTTAGTTTAGGAGAATTACGAACGCATGTTATACATTTTTTGATAATGTGACGGACAATATTTTGCGCTGATATCGGCCAATAATTTTGACGTACAGCCGCTAACGTAGCTTGTGCACCGGCGTGTAAATGACGTTCATGTTCGTGTATAATGAGAAGATGAGTAAACGCATGCTTACCAGGTAACAAAATTGGGTGTTTGTACTCATAAGGTATATTGGCGTGACTCAATCGACCACCGACTCTTAAGATACCACATGAATCTAAGAATGAATTTAATTTCAAGATATGACTCGATTGCTCTAATTCCTCAGTCGACAATGGTAGTATTATATTGCGTAATTTATTGTTTAAATGAGAATTTTTGATTATCTTTGGTTTACAGTTTCTTACAAATCTAAGACAGAAGGCAATAGTGCGTATGAGCCGTGAAAACTTGGAAAATCGTTCAAAAATATTGCATTTTGGTTCAGTCTCTGCTCTTATATCACTAAAGCCATGCTTCTTCCTTCTGGCAACTCGATGTCTGATTCCCAATTCTCAGACGGCTACTCACACTTATCTAATCCTAACCAATATGGACCTGACCACCAAATGTCCGCTTGTTGCAATGATCCAGGCATGATGCCTCTAGAAAGTAAATCTGCAGGACTTTCCTGGCTAGGTACGTGTCGCTAGCAATTCACAGCAGTAAGCCGCTGTATCTCAGCGATGCGATTCGCTACAAATGGCATTGACGACTACAAGATCGCAACCAACATAAAACGATGCGGGAGTCAATCCACAATCGCTTTACAACAACTTTAAAAGGCAGGAAATTTAGTACCCTTGTCATTAATTCAGCCTACAGAAGTGCCGCACAAAGTTCCAAGCAAGGGATTGATAAGACTTTAAGAGGTGCCACACGAGTTTTTGAGTACAGAAGATGAATTTCAGGCTTGCCATTAGAAATAGATCGAAGATAAATGCAAGCTCCATATGCTTTCTGACTTGCATCAGAGAAGCCATGAATCTCTATGACCTGTACCTTCTCTGAAGCAATGACCTTGCGAGGTATTTTAATGTTATCTAGAGTTTACAATTCGGATTCGTATTTCCTCCACAGCGTATACACTTTATTAGATATGGACTCATCCGAATTGACTTTAGAGCGCCATAATTCTTGCATTATCATTTTTGCAATTACAACTGATGGACCTAGAAGTTTTAATGGATCGAAAATTAACGCGATTCTAGACAGGATGCTACGCTTAGTAGGCTTCTCCAATGGAGGAAGATGACCTATGCTTAAAAACTTGAAGACATCCGCCAATTTGCAATCCCAAACTATGCCAAGGGCCTTAGTCTCACTGTGGTGATCGATAGTTAAGTTAAATTCTTCTTTATGCAAGCCTTCGCTGTCCTGAAGAGATGGATGATTCGAAGCCCACTGCTTTAATTCAAAACCACCCCTTTTTAGCAACTCAGTCGTTTGTCGTTTAATTTCTGAGACTTCACGAAGAGTCGATGCGCCTGTCATCATATTGTCAACGTAGAAATCACGTAAGACTATCATTGCACCAAGAGGAAATAAGCTCTTTTCGTCCTCAGCAGTCTTTCGTAGCGATTTAATGGCTAAAAAAGCGACTGCGGCTGTGCCATACGTAACTGTAAGAAGTTTAAATATTTTTAGTATGTCGAGAGGGGACTTGCGCCAAAATATGCGCTGAAGAGATGTTTGAGATTCATCAATGAGGACCTGCCTATACGTTTTAGCTACATCGGCTGTTATCGCACACTGAAATTTACGAAAGCGAGCTAGGATTGCAAATAAATCCTCCTGAATAGTTGGACCAACAAGCAATGTATCATTTAATGATAATCCAGATGTGGTTTTGCATGAGGCATTGAAAACTACTCTTAATTTAGTCGTGACACTATCCTTTTTCAAAACAGCATGATGGGGCAAATAATAAGCTATTTGAGGCTCTGTGTCTTCCTTAACTTCGCGCATGATTTAAGTTAATATATTCCTGCATAAACTCTCGATAATCAGAATATATATCGGGTTGTCTTGACAATTGTTTTTCCAAGCTAATAAACTGACGTTTTGCGATCTCTTTAGAGTCACCTAACTGTTGCAGCTTCTCTTCATTTACAGGTAACTTAACAATGAAACGACCTTCAGAGTTTCGACGAGTATTTTGTTGAAAATGTGTTTTACATGCAAGCTCTTCTGGTGTGTAACAAGTTGTATCGTTAAAGGAAATATCATGTTCAACTTCCCAAAATTTATCAAGGGATTTGTTTAATTCATCTATGGTAGCAAAATGGCACGATGCTACTAAGTTTTCGCGTGGAGATTGGTAACTGATACCGGAAATCACCCAACCAAACCTTGTTTTCTGCAATGTAGGATGTGTCTTGCAAGCTTTGACTTGACCTATGCAAATGAGTTTCCAGAACAATTGAGCGCCTATAAGCAAATCAATATCAGCTGAAACATTAAAAATTGGATCGGCGAGGATCAAGTTTGTCGGAATTTTAAACTCGGAAGTAGGTAAAAATTGTTGCGGTAGTTTTTGTGTGATTTTAGGAAAAACTATGCAGTCAACGGTATCACGATATGCATTTACTCAAGATTGAAAGCTAACATTGACCATTCTTTTTGACTCCAAAGTTTTTTCAGCTACTCCACAGATAGATATGTGTATTGGACGACTATTAAGTCGTAACTTGTTTGCTAAACTTTCCGTAATGAAGTTTAATTGAGAACCGTTGTCCAGTAAAGCTCTGCAACTATAAACTTCTCCCTTCAAATCATAAACGTTAATGATGGCGGTAGAAAGGAATACTTTAGAATTATTGCTGATTTGAGTGCATTGAGTAGTTATGGGTTGTGGAGTGTCTGTAGAAGCTGTATCTGACGACTTAGAGGTAGAGACAGTCGATTGATCCTCGCTCTTTAGAAAATCAAAATGCAATAAAGTATTATGAGTTTTTTTGCATTTTCGACAAGAACCGGCTGTACAATCTTTTGATTGATGTTTTTTCGCTTTTAAGCAATTAGTACATAAATGGGCGTTTTTTATAATCTTAAATCTTTTCTCAACGGGAAGTTTGCGGAATGATTCACATTGGAAAATGAAATGATTTTCTTTGCAATAAACGCATGATAAATTTGAAGTAGTTACGTGTGAAGTAGCAGCTCTTACCTTCTGTGAATTATTTACATTTGACTGTGACGTTAATGATTTATTGGAAACTGCCTCTGATGCCTGGCATCGTTTCGATAAAAAGTCGGTAAGTTGTTTGAATGTAGGTATGTTTGCGTCCAAGCGACTTGTTTCCCATTCCTTTACTGTAACAGGATCAAGCTTGGTTACCACTAAATGAATCATCATGTCATCCCAAGTATCCACTGGCTTTTGAAGAGCTTTAAGCGCCCTGAAATGTTTAAGTATATTGTCAAGTAAATTACGCAATGCAACACAATTTTCTTTATGAAGAGCAATCTCAAACATGGCCTTAATGTGAGTTTGTACTATGCGCCTTTTATTAATTATCGAAACGCTTGATTAATAATTGCCATGTTTCGGCATCATTATCTGCTGTAATATCAAAAGATTTAATAACTTCAGCGGCTTTATCCTTTAACGAGGAACGCAAACAATGGAATTTCTGAATCGTAGTTAAACTTTTGTTTGTATGAATAAGCTTGTCGAATAAATCGTGAAATGTATACCAATCTTCATCGGTTCCGGAAAAAATAGGTAGCTGAATTTTTGGTAACCGAATATGAGATTCTGAGATATTTTGTTGTCGCGTGTTACGATTATGATTATCGTTAACCGGTTGAATCGCACCACGAATCTGCTCGAGTTGATTTAGACGCTGATCGTATAAAGATATAAGTTAAAAATAAGTTTCTTCAAATCTCGCTCAATCTTCCGCGTGGATACATTATAGTTGCGCCTGTATCATCGGATTCACATTCCAAAAACTCGATTTGCGATTGTACTTTATCTTATTGTTCGAATAAATTCTCTAATTTTCTTTTGCGTTCGGCTAATTCGAATTTTGTAGCGTGTTCGGCTTGCGGAGATTCTAAGTAACTTCTAAGTCTCGTAACCGTGGACTTTATAGTTCTCCTCCTTGTTTTCACTTCGCTTTCAGACAATTCCATTTTGTTACAAAAAAAGGAGACTGAAGGAAAAACTTACATGTGTGTTTGTTATAACAAATAAATATACCGCTTAGTGTTGTGCGCTTATGCTGGGGACGCTATTGATCGATGATCCGATGATCGATGATCTGTTGTAGATTTTTAGAATGGTTGCGATATAATAATGTCCTGCTTGCCTCTTATCTGCCGGCAATTACATCCACTGGGACGAATTTGATCGTTGCAGCAGGATTCCTTTGTACTGGAGTGCCAAATTTTAAGGGTGAAGTGCGTCGTTGTGATGTAATTATAGTGCTGTTATCCCATTAATATTGTAACAGGATCGTGCGAAACCAAATGTGGTATGCGCTTGCTTGTTGAACAATATGGCTGCTGCGTGCCGTTTACAAGCACACCTCCAACGGCATTTGCTTATTGGAAAATATGACTGCTGCGTGCAGTTTACAAAGCACACCCCCGACAGTATGTGATGTGGGTGTGGCCGTGAACAAAAGCTCGTTCAGCAATGAAGCTTGGTACTCAAGCGACCGAGTAACGAACTCGGAATGTGTTTCGAAACTTACGTGTGATTGTATTTCACACGAAGTATGAGAGATCGTCTCGTACGGCTATATATCCGGCTCGAAGGACCAATGTTTGGGCTATCAATTACTTGATATACTTGTGTCGCCTGCGTATGTGGACGCTATTATTGTCACTGACAGAGAGATGGTCTAATAATAAAAGACACTTTTTGAATTTTGGTATGTATTTAATGCGTGCTGCCGTGACGACTCTTCTTCTTCTTCTTCTTTTTTGGTTAATGGCTCCCGCCTCTTGTCAGTGGCGATACGGCCAAGTTCTTGTTAAATGTGAGTGTCGATAAGGCTTGCGTTACAATGTGTGGCGAGTTTCCATTCGAGCGGAAATGGCATAGACTGTGTGCGGAATGTAGAGAGGAAAGCTTAAGGGGCGGTAGTGGGGAGCGTGGCGCATGATTTAAATTCGGACTTCTATGGCCTTACAGAAGGCCATGATTAGACGACACACCTTGCTAGTGGGTTTTCTGAGTACTTTGAATATATCACGACAGTTAGGTCCCTCACTTCTAAAAATAAATTCTCGGAGCTTAGTACTATGCCTAAAAGTAATTGGACAGTAAAAGATTAAATGGTTAATGTCCTGAATCCGATCACCGCATGGACACGAGCTATCGTCGACGAGGTTTTTGCGAAACAAACTGTAATTCAATTTGTAGTGATTAGATCTGATGCGGTTCACGGTTACAATCGCTTCTCTGGAAAGACCAGACTTGTAATACCAAGGTTTTGACGATTCTCGATATATACAATTAAAATAGTGAGTCCCTTTGTCTTGGGCTCGTGTGGCAAGATATTCCTTAAAGCAATTGTCTAGCTTTTCTTTAGAGACAGCAAAAAGATCGGTGTATGGGATTTTGAAATATGGGGGAGGGATACCCTCTCTTATTGCTCTTTTTGCTAAAGTGTCGGCAATTTCGTTACCGGCTATTCCCACATGCGAGGGAATCCAAACAAACTGTATACGAGTGCCCCTCTCATGAGCAATAAGCAGTTTTGCCTTAATTAGAGGAATGAGATAGTTGCATTTGCGAGGAAATGGAGCCGCGAAAGCTTTTATCACGCTTTGGGAGTCGGTAATAATGGTGGCACACGCTGGCCGAAGGTCTAGACAAAAAAGAACTGCGTTATATATAGCCCAGGCTTCAGCAGTAAATACAGATGTCTGAGACGGTAGTTTGTGCATGATTTGTAGCTGGATTTGAGGGGAGTGACAAGCAGCACCAACGTAATTTCCGGACTGGGTCTTGGATCCGTCAGTGTAAAACACCAAAGTATCTCTGATAACCTCACTGAATGCTTGATCAAAAGCTGATTGTATCTGTTGTCGAGGGATTGTGTTGAAGATATGCATTAAGTCTGGACCTGGGTAATAACGAGGAGGGGAGAAAAAGGAGGAATAGAAAGAGTATTGAAAAGTAGGCAGGATTGTCGATTTGTATATATAACGTGCTGTCTGTTTGACTCTTTTAAAAGCTTCAACCAGAGGAAAATTACGAGCTATATACTCTGCCCTCTCAGGGTCCTGCGACGTATAGTATGCTATCTCTGACAACGATTCCGTGACTGGATGATCCACGACTGACTGAACTTTAGTAAGATATTTAGTAGCCAAATATTGGAGTCTTAGCTTTAAAGGGGGTTCCTTGGCCTCAGCAAACATAGTGTTTAAGGGTGTGGATATGCGGTATCCCAAGCTGAGTCTAATAGCTTTATTCTGTATAATCTCAAGTCTATGAAATTTGGATGAATTTTGAAGGCAAAATATGTGGGAGGCATACTCCAGGGAGCCCCTTAAAATGGCTCTGTATACATTGAGGAGAAGCTGGGGATGAGCTCCCCACCAAACTCCCCTGAGAGAAGAAATAATGTTCGCTGTTGTCCTAGCTTTGGAAATCAGGTAATCCATGTGAGCAGTGCCTGCGAGCCTGGAGTCGAGGATGACACACAGAAAACGAACTGTTTCTGAGGGACTAATAATCTTGTCGTCGATTCTGATGACGCAGTGATTATAATTCCGTTTGTAGGGTGAGAAGATCATAAGTTGTGTTTTAGAGGGAGAGATTTCTAGTCCTCTGTCTCTGAGAAACTTCTGTATCTGATCAAGGGACTTCTGTAAGGAGTCGATTGCTTTCCGAAGGGTGGATGCCGTCGCATATATGACGATGTCGTCAGCAAATTGGAGAATTTTGACGCGAAGTAGCTTTGCTAACTCCCTTAAGTAAATATTGTATAATGTCGGGCTAAGCACCGATCCCTGGGGGGTACCCTTACGCGAAGTGCGAGGAGGGGTGAGTTTGCCGTCAACAACAAATTGGACGTCGCGAGAGTGAATGAGATTTTGAACGAATAGGCAGAATCTTTTTGGAAAGCCGAGCTTAAGCAGATCTAGGATTAATATATCAGGGACAACATTGTCAAATGCGCCTTTCACGTCAATAAACAAGGCCGCAGTCATTTTGTTTTGGAGGAATCCTTCTTGGATTTGAGATGTTAGGATAGTGAGGTTATCGGAGCAAGATCTGAACTTGCGGAATCCGAACTGGAAGTCAGGTACCAGGGGTTCGGGGAGGGCTCGCGACTCTATCACCCAGTGCAGCCTATTAAGGATAAGCTTCTCCAGCAGCTTCAGTACACAGGAGGTGAGAGCTATCGGTCTAACTCCACCACCATGAGGTTTGGGGATGAGATATACCAGCGAATGTGACCAAGACTCCGGAAAAGCGCCCTCCAGAAACAGGTTATTGAGAATCCTCAGAAGCAGCCTTTTCAGGGGAGGAGGAAGCGATTTGATAGTTTGATAGTCTATTCTATCAATACCTGGACTTGACTTTACCTTAACAGAATCAAGAGCAGCCTCAAATTCCCGAAATTGAAAGACGTTGTCTATCCAAGAAAGGGACTCAGGAGTGGAAGCGGAGTTGTCTGGAATGTTTACTGGTTCGGAATTACACGAGGGAGGACAAATGTTGGCCATTGCAGTCTCTATATGTTCGCTGTTTACACCCACAGAAGGATTGGCTGACGCCAATTTGCGATTTCTATATCTCTTTAGCATTCTCCAGACCTCTCCAGTAGGAGTCAGAAAATCTAGCGAGGAACAATATTCTCTCCATCCATCTCTTTTGGCCCTTCTTAAGATCCTCCTAGTTTCAGAAAGCTGAGTCCTATAAGCCTGATAATTTATTATAGAGGGGTTTCTACGGTACGCCCTGCAAACCCTTTTTCTAGCATGCACTGCTGCCGAACACTCCTCTGTCCACCAGGGAGCAGGAGGAGGGCCCGAATGAGTGCCGTCTTTTTTTCGATGCTTCAAAGAGACCGAGTCTCTAATAGGGGCAGAAAAGCTACTAAGGACGCTTTCGACCTGCTCAAAAAACACTCGATATTGTTGCAGGGGCTCCCTATCGCTCCATTCAAGAACCTTCGCCTCCAAATCTTCGGCACGTGATTCTAGAATACAAGTAAAATCTCTCCATTGTTCTTTTGATAACTTGTGCTTGTAACGGAAAATATTAACTGATCTAACTTGTCGATTAACATGAACAGTGATCGGACAGTGGTCGCTACCCATTGTGTCTCGAAAGGTAAAAGATTCACATAGAGGGACCAGATTGGATGAACAAATTGCCAAGTCTAATAGAGAGGGTAGGAAGCCTGGTGGAGGAATGTAGGTGGGGGAGTCCGCGTTTATAAGCTTAAACGGTTGCTGATCAAGGACGTCGGCGATATAAGATCCTACTGAGTTGACTCGGGTCGCTCCCCAGTAGGGGTGATGAGCGTTTATGTCTCCTATAAGGAGAAAGTATTCGCGAGAACCAGCGAGCGAGAACAAGTCTCGCCAAGTGTTTTGACAGACTGGGGGCTTAGGATGTCTATAGACTCCTACTACGATAGTTCTGACGCCAGCAATCTCCAGCTCCAGGCCAATGGCCTCCACAGACGGATCCAGCAGTCCTGCAAGATCGATTCGAGTGAACAAGACTGTCTCTTTGACCAAAGCAAGCATCCCTCTGACAGCAGGATCAAAGGAATCCCTCCTAATTACTCTGAAACCACGGATGGAAAAGTCATTAACAGGGGTCATGCACGTTTCCGCCAGAAATATCACTTCATAGTCCTCACAAAGTTTTTCTATCTCAGGTTTCTTGCTTACCGCTCCCCTGCAGTTCCAATACAGGACACCGAAGCCGGGAGCAAACGCAAAAGTCTGTGAGGAAGAATTAGCCATAAGAAAGCGCTTGATTATGTGTGAATTCAATCAATAAACGACGCATTTGCTGGATGCCCTCGCAGAGTGGGGTGCCATTGAGAGAGGGCGGAATGATCGCGACAAGCTGATTGATGAGCATTGCAAATATGCTTAGGAATTGAAGGCTGTTATTTTGAGCAGGATTATTCTTTAGGGATTCCTCTGAAGGGGAAGATTGTTCGAGAGAGGGAGGAGAGAGGGAAAGGGAAGAGGGTAAGGATTGAGAGGAGGGGGGATGAGGATCGGGAGATGGGGAATCGAGATGGAGAGTCCTACCATTAGGAGCGAGTAACAAAGAATTGTGTAGATCACGAAAGGCCTGCTGTCTTTGCGAATATTGTTGGTCACGTTTCGTTTTTTCCTGGTCTCTATTTCTATTATCTTGAGGGTTTTGTCGCTGCGTAAAAACCTTGATATTATTTTGATACTTAAAATTATTGCTATCTCGGTGGCTACGGATGGCCTCCGAGTATGTGCCTCCATGATTGTTGTCACAACTCACACCAGTTACGTTAGTTAAACCTTCATAGAGGTTGGAATTTACATAATGATTTGAATTAGGAGGCTGGCTTTGCCACCGAGATGCGAACAGCGAGTTACCGTCGGGTGGCGATTGGCTCGGCAGTCGCGGATAACCTTCTAACGATCGGTGACTAGTTAGTCGTCTAGGGTCGCCCCCCTCGACTCTTGCACGCGCTTGCGGGAGAGGTATGTTCTCGCCGTATGCGATATTGTAAATTTGCTTTTGTTTGTCAAGTGCTGGGCAGTTCAGTGAAGTGGGCAAATGTTCAGCCCCGCAGTTACCACAGACAGGGGGAAGTTCCTGACGAGGACATACCTCATCCGACTTATGTTTAATTTGAGCACATCTGATGCAACGGGGATTTCCTTTGCAATTGGCACCAACGTGGCCGAATCGGTAGCACGAAAAACATATCAAAACTCGCGGTATGTAAGGCACAATCGGGATCTTTGTCTTGAAAAGAGCGACTTCCTTAGGAAGCTTTTGACCTTCAAACTTAAGCATAACAGTTTTGGACGGAACGTACTTAACAGTGCCATCGTTTTCTCTGATTTTTCTATTTAGACGGCTAACCGAGAGAATTTTAGCCGAAGACTCGAATTCCGCTTCTAATTCATTTAAGGTAAATTCAACCGGGATGTCTCTAGCGATGCCTACCCTCATCACCCTAAAAGTTGGGATGAACGCGGTCAAGTTCTTGAGCTTTAACAACGGATGGTCGATAACGCTATTGGCAGCTTCGGCCGTAGAAAAAGTGACCATAACCTTGTTGTTTCCCATTTGTTTGCATTCAATAATGTCTTTCTTAAAAGAGGCGTTAATCATACGCGATATTTGCAGGTGATGAAGGGAGACGTTCGCTTGGACATGTTGAAAGTGTACCACGAAAGGTTTCTCGTCGGTGTCTCGATAGCGATTGGTTACTTTATTAGACTCTGAGGGGAGGGGGGTCGACGCTGCAGGGGGAATCCCGCCGCTACCGGGCTGTCCCGCATCGGAATCCTTCGCTGGGATAATCCGAGAGTCGCAGAGGATCTTACTTCTATCGACAGACATACCTGTGGTGCCAGCCGATCGCTTTTGACCGCGCGGGGGGTCAATTTCCATGGCTTTGGTTTCGTCGCTTACGTTCGCTTTCGTTACGGGGGGCCTTAGATCGCTGTTAGCCGTCGACTCAGAGGGGGAAGGAGGGTCCTTGCCACCGTTGTTGTCTTTATGATTTTTTTGCTTCTTTCTCCCCATGTTTTTCACTTGATCGACTTTAATATATTCGGAAACACGAGATGTCTTTTGCACATCAGGAGGGGAATGAGATCGAGAGCGCGATTGAGATAGAGTACACGACTCGAAACTTGAGCGCGAACACGAGCGTGATCGCGAGCCAGAAAACGAATCCGATACAATAGCAGAGTCTTTGGTCGTTTTTTCGAAAAAACTATCAAAATCGTTGCGAGGTACGGACAAGCATCGCCGCTGGTCCGCCTCTTCCGAAAGGTTTTCTTTTACAGGGGCCGAAGCCGCCTGCATAGTCGTGTAAAACCTGGCACTAGCAAGGGTAATCGCTCAAACACAATTAGTAAAGTAAAAAAGGGGGAAGCCCCTTGAAACTACCCAAGATACGAGTTAAATACTCGCCCGAGTAATACGCGCGATAACACGAGGTTAGAACTGCGCAGGATCGCAAGGAGGGGAAGCACACGTCCACACTTGTCGAGCGCTCACCGTCGAATCTGCCGTGACGACTCTCCGCTTGAGACTCTCACAAAAAAAAAACATATAAGAATCCCGACTAGACTCGCCGCTCAGTGTTCGACGACAGCGCTACCAAGTAGTAACTAGGGTAACTAGCGAAGTAACTAGCGAAACATAGATCTCCGTAGGCGGGCTACTTAAAAACTATTTGTACGTAACAATATAATAACTTTTAACTGAGAATCATATATGCATAATTGTCTTATTTTCGATAGATATTATATTAATTTTAGAATAATGTTTATCATTCTGAAAAATTTTTATTTATTTAGAAATTGGATATTTAACAAAATATTTTATATATATATGTATACATATAAGTGCACACGCACACATTACAGACACAAATATATTTATAAACCAATGGTAAAAAAACTCATGTATGCGTATGCGTGTGTAATTTCATTGCATAAACATTCTATATTATTAATTGGTAACAATAAATAAAATTGTTAGATAGAGTGAAAGTTATTTGTGTGTTTAGAATTTCTAACAGTTTTAGGAAGTCTTTTAGAAAATAAGTATAATTAATATTTAGCTATAACAATTTGCAATAGTATTCTATAGGGCAAGGGCACCTATTTCGGAACAGATTTTAAAAAAATTGCTGTCTTTCACATAAAAGCCTTCTGAAATAAATCCGAGGTAAAAGTGCATAATAACGGATTCAGCCCCAATAACCTTGACCTTGACATATGTTGTCAAGGTCATCCCCTTGAGTAATCTTTAGAATGTTTTAGCCGTCGCTCGTTCTTTGTTAAAAAGATATAAACAAAAAAATTTTTACGTTTAAGTTAAGAATTTGCACATTGCTTTTTATTGCGTTTATAAGCTTTCTTTATGAGAAAGCCAAACTAATAAATACTAATAATTATAAATAAATGCGTGCTTAAGCGAAATACTAATAATTATACATTAAATAAAATACAACTTTCCTCATAGAGGAAACTTTGTGAACGCAATAAGAAGCAATGTGCAAATTCCTATTTTTGTATGTTGTATTTATAGAAGTATAAAAGTAAGTCTATATACAAATTTTATAAATATATATTGACACATACCAAGTCCTCCTTTTGTAGAGCCTAATGCACTACTTCGCATCATCATCTGAAAAAGAGTAATAGATTTGACACGATTTCCCATGCTTATATTGATCTAATTATTTTATGTTCATAATGTTTGTCCAATTAAGTTCTATTATTATTAACTAATTTGCAATTAATTTAAAAAAATTTGCAACTAATTTAATTTAATGTCATACATGATTTTTATTTTTATGATTTGAATTGTTTAATATAAAAAATACATCTAATTGTGAAATGGGAAGAAAAGACTAATTTGTGAAATTAATCCAACCTTTCTTTTGGTAACGGAAAAGTACATAAAGTAATCGAATCAAGAAACAAATCTGCTATAACCCACACAGCACCATATATTGCAGCAACATTGCAGTAACATTGTCATATTGCAGTTACCGTGAAATGTTGCAGATACTTTGCAGCAATGTTGCCAGTAAAATGTTGCGAGTAAAATATTGCTGCAATATATCAAACGCAACATTTTAGCAATATTAAAATTAAAATATTGTAACAATATTTCTGAAAAATCCATACATTATTTGTGACCAAGTCTATTAATTTTAGAATGACGTAAAACGGTAGTAAGAGTATAACAAAATATATTTTATTTATTTAATTATATATCTGTTACATGCCTTATTGGAATTACATAATCTGTCCCCAATTGTGTAATTCTCCACATTTTCCTGGCTATAAAAAATACGGGCCATCGAGATAACGCGCAATTGATGTCATTACGGACTATGTAAATATTTAAAAGTTTCGATGAACATGGTTATTCATATAATTCCTTTAATATCTGACATTTACGTCCTATAACATAAATATTATTTCCTTCTGTTTGTATTATATTTAAAGCTACAATACTATAATAACATAACTATATTTTCTTGTTATAGCGTTATTTTGTATTGTAAAAGTAAAATAAATTTTATATTATAACCTTATAAATAGAGTGAATACGTTTATAACATTATCTCACATGTTCTGCGTTTCCTTATCGTTTTATTGTTCTATTCGGGAATCATTGTGTTTTTACTTTAAATCTTTGAATTACTTTTGTCAATAGCAGACCAATATTATTAGAAAATATTTTGGCAACATTGCTACAAAATATCTGAAACATTGTCAGAAATATTGCTGCAACATTTCCCAAGATTGCTGCAATATTATATTGGGGCGGACATAGATCGATTGCTGCAACATTGCAACAATATTGCATGCAATATTGCAATCTTGCCTTGCAATACTGCTGCAATGTTGCTGCAATATATCGTGCTGTGTGGGAATCGATTATTAGGTAATTATGCATATTAAGACCCCACCCGCCAATGATCTTGACCTTGACATATGTTGTCAAATTCATGTCAAGGTCATGACTTTGAGTAACCTTGACCTTGAAAATAGTGGCGGTCACGATCCGTTCAAAAGTTACGAAGCATTAAAGTTTTTGCTTTGCAAAATTAGTAGTATATCATCACAAATATTCACACAGATGATCGACTAACTTATCTTGTTTAATACCACCTCTACTTAAACGAGCTTGTAAAGCACGCCACGAACCCATGTGACAACTCGTTTTGCGTGGAAAGTATATGCGTGGAGGCAGTAGGTTTCGCCCCCCTGCGGGAAGCTTTACTATTGTTAAACTAGACACATAATGTGCCTTCAAAGTACATGCGTTGGTTTTCCACTTTTTTAAAATTTTCATTTAGTGCTTAAAAAGACTTTCCTTTGTTCGTACATGTATTTCCACATATATGATTATTCATTTACAAGGTAGTTAGTCGATCATCTGTGTGGCAATATACAACTAATTTTGCAAAGCAAAAACTTTAATGCTTCGTAACTTTTGAACTGATTGTAACCGCCACTTTTTTCAAGGTCAAGGTTACTCAGGGTCATGTCTTTGACAACATATGTCAAAGTCAAGGTTATTAGCGAGTGGGGTCTTAATATGAATAATTACCATATTAGCAATTATTGAAATAAAATATAATAAAAATATGATTAAAAATATAGAATAAAAGTTAATTGAAATTTTTACATATTACATTTTTTAAACTGACAACTTTATTCTTAAAGTTTGAGTGCTATTTGTAAAAGATTCGATTATTTATGATATGTAGATACTTATACTTATAAGACCGGGGCTCATTGACACCGTTTTCACAATTTCGGCATTTGAGTTTTAAACAACTAATTATCATAATTAAACAGTACTAATATGATAGAGAGAACTTTTTTCTACATTTTCATGTCAGGAACGCTCCTGCATACTGTATAGTTTCTTTGTAATAAGTGAAATACGAACAAGCTGCATTACAGCCAACTTGTCCCGATAGTAGGTTGGCTATGCGACAAAAGTCCATGTTAAATTAATAAAAACGTAATAGAAACACAAAACGGGTAATAGATATGTACTTCTTGTTGAAGATTGTATCTTTTAAAGTTATTTTGTAATGATCGAATACAAAATGCTGTTGCAGAAAAACAATTGTAAACTATTTTAGATGTAGCTTTCTTCAATATAAAAATATTAATATAAATATATATTTAGCTTCTATCAGCATTGTAGGTAGCAAATCACATACTCATGCACACAGGTCTCACGGGCGCGGCAACAACAAATCAAGCTAAGCGTGCCTTGATATGAGCCAACATGTAAAAATAAAAAATAAAGAAATAAATATTTTACATATAATTAGGAGAAAAATTAAGAGTTAAGAAAAATAATAAAAAATATAAAAGAGTAAGAAAATGATAAATAGTAAATCTTTAACATTATTTCAATGTTCCAACGAAAGCCGTAAAATTGCATCAAAAACTTTAATTTAAAATATATTATTAAAAAATTGATAAAAATACATATTATCTACGTAGATATTTTTAATTGTAATTCTTAATAATTATTTAATATTAGAAATATTAAGAGCGATAAAATACATTTATTGTCAATATGAATTTTAATTTTTTTTTATAACATTGTTGTTTTTCTAAATTTGCGTCAGAGACTGCTCGGAATGAAGTTTGCCCTTCTAATTGATCTTACAATTAGTGCTATTTTTACTTCGATTACTTGCGAAACAGCTAGTTTTCTCGTTATTATGCATCTTGATCTCAACAATGTAGATTTCCACAATTTGAACAAGATAGCGAGATCCGTGCGAAAATGCGTTCATTCATTTACGTAATGTTTGAAGTCGATTCAATAGGAAATTAATAAATCATCCACAAACGCGAGATGGTATCTTATTTCTTGTTAGAAACTGCAACGCCGTTACGTAAACATATTTTTAATCTTGCATTATTAATCAGCATAATTAACGATAACTTTAAAACTTCTTAAAAACAGTTTGATATGATTCTGCGGTCTGGAAAAGAAGAACATAGATTGTTGAAATTTTTTGTGCGTGAGATGCTAAATTCACAGGTGAAAATGTTCTAGCACATCAGATTTTAAGAATAAATAAGATTGACATCGCTAAAAATACAATTTTGATTTGTAGCTGATAATGCTATTCGCGATATGCCGAAGATGTCGACAAGTGTTTAAATTAAATCTTGAGTATTACATACACTTTAAAATGAAAATATTGAATATTAATCTTTCGCAGGTATCATCGAATTTTAAGCGCACTTTGTTTTTGAAGATAAATGTACACATATAATAGGAAGAAATAATTAAGGTTGCTCTATCTAGGCTTATAATAGCAAAGCCATTGTATATAGTAAAAATGTCGAAAAGTATTTTAATTTATGTTTTAAATCCAAAGAGTGACCCCAAAATCAGACATTTTTAGCCCCACCTTGATGGCCCTCGAAATTCAAATTGAATTGTATGCCAAACGATGCTATATGATGAGACATTAATCTAAAAAAAATTAAAGTTGAGCATAGGTCTAGTTTTGAAGATACGGGGAGTCAAAGTGGCCAAATTCCCAATATTATCCAAGTACAGTAGACATGAAAAGGATGTTAAAATCTTCTTTGATAGTAGTGGTATTTGAATAGAATTAGTCCGAATGGTTCTCTGACTACCGTACTAAAAATCCATCGCCTCCATCCCTGTTACT